>MCFE01000196.1:0-134450 GCA_002104905.1 Basidiobolus meristosporus CBS 931.73 | reverse complement strand
ATCAAAATTGATGTGTCAAAATCTCCTGTGCCAAAGCATTGGTGTTTCTTCATTCAAGTGACTTATGTTGGCTTCCATTAAGTGAAGACCATATAATCTACTTGTTCTCCCAATTGCTTCTAATAACTCCAAAATTCTTACAATAGACTTTACTACCTGGTGACTTTCATCATCCTACCTCTATCTTTTGATATAGCAAAAGCTTTACTTTGCATGTTGAAATTGATAGGCTTACTGGCTTGATTCCTACAGGTATGTGCATAGTTGGATGCCTGAATTTTCCAATATTGGTTAGGACTAGTTTAACTTGACAAATTAGAAATAACCCAGGCAACAACAAATCCTATACAGCCACCATGTTTGTTACATCTCTGATCACAGAAAATTGTGCCAGTATCAAAACCCCATGTAAACTAGCATTTATATACATTAAACTAAATTAACTGCGCAGTCTGTATTGTAGTTATAATAGGCATCCTTTCTGGTTTGACCAATCTTGTCAACCAGTGGAGATAATTTTCGGGATTAACTACAAAAGAAAGGTGCTCATGCCCATCAAGAATGTTGTAGCCTTTCTCCAATAAGTGCGTGTTGATCTTGTACTACTCAACCAGATGTGGAAGATTATCGTTGAAACCCTGGCATACTCTTTGGATCTGGTCCAAGCTTGCGATCGAATAGATAGTATGACTTACGCTTACGGATACCGGTCTCTTTGGCGCCATATCTATCAGCTATATCCTTGAATCGGATGTATGATACTTGGCTCCATATTTTAAGGGCTTCAAGTTGTTCCTCAGTATCCTTCACATGAGAGTCGCAAACTGCCGGAGTCCACTCCCACAATGCACCAGCTATCTCAGAGACAATTTCGTTACCATGAGCTCCAGGTCGGGCATATTGTTTCGCTATAACAGTTACTTTACATCCGGAACTTCTTAAGGCCAGAGACTCCACCTCCTACAATGAGGACATGTTGTGAGGCACCATCGGCATGGGTAATTTGCGTCATTTTGTAGCGACTTCCTGGGTTCATTTTGTACATAATTGACAGGTGATTTGATGTTGCAAGATATTTATCTGGGGGGGAGACGATTATTACTCCAAGTGAGATGTTATACCTTGAATTGTGAGGGGTAGCTTCTTATATATACTTGGTTCATGAATGCTTACAATGCCCAAAAGAATTTTTCATTCTGCAGTGTAACGGAAGCAGGCTCTCTCGTTGTGACCAGAATGATGCATCGCCCTCTACCTTTCTCAATGGCCCTGCTTCTTGAGCCTGTTGGGTCAAAAAGCCTAAGAAACCAATTCTAAGGAAATCAAGATTTTTCTTTATTGTAACGTGAGAATGAGTTGGTAACTCCTCAAATTAGGCAAAGGTGCATGAATATTGAAGTGTAGCTGTCCATGACAATGTCAAGCCCAAGTTGTTTTATATCGATACCCATTTGTGTGGAGCTTGTGCTAGATATGAATTGAAATGCGTACAATGCATATCAGCATCTATCTCCATCATATAAAACCACAATATAGTCGAAAACATATATGATATGAATGACTTATGATCTCTGGCAAGGCACAAATCTAATGTACGTACGACATTAACAATGTCTGCCAACTTGGATAGACACTATTCTGTTAAAGGCAAAACGCGAGATATTTTGAAATATTTGTAACAATCAGGGTTTGGGATAAAGCAAAGGTGGGAGAATGTTCACATTGCCTGTGTATATGGAATGTTTGATTGCTAATAATGCGTAGCCCAGCGGAACGCTCACTTGTTTATCAGATTTTAACTTTGGTATTTCGTAAGCAACAGAAAACAATACATGATGTAAGTGTGAACTTGTATTCCGGAATGAAAGTGCAACTTAGTGTGCAAAAGAGTACACAAAGCAGCTACAATTAGATACTAATCCGCAAAACCATCTTTTGGCTTCTAATTTGGACTTTTATTATTAAATGTTCTGAATATTATGCTTACGATGATCCCCTATCTTTTGCAGCACTCAACATCGTACCCAAAAGTCGGAGTTCAAAACTCAACCAAGTCCCTATCAGAAATTTCCAAAATATTTTTCTATGGCATGCATATACTTATAATATGCTCTTGTGATAGTATTGCACCCCAAATGCAGCCATTAATGCGCATAGCCTTTAAAAAAAATATCTGCTAGCCATCAAACTTTGCCTAGAAAGAGTGCGTATAAAAGCCTGTATGTTGTATGTAATAGTATACTGTATTCTGTTGATGCAAATCAGAAATCTTTGATAAACATGTAGTATATCTTACCCAGGAATTCTTTAGTTTATTCATAATATTGACTTTACAAAAGTATTCCATGCCTATTAAATATCCATAATCAAGTCCCACAAAAAGAACAAATACTTGGTTACAAAATCACTCCTTCAGTAGTTTTTCCACAACACCCAAGCTTACGTACCACTTACTTTGTACAATCATAATTCTTGATGTTATTAGTTTATCCTGGAATTCCTCCTTTATTATGTAAACTTATGCTCAGTTACCCTTTGTATATTTGTCCAATCAGAACTTAAGGAGTACCCTGTAGATGCCAACAAATTTCCATAACACTGAAAAAGATCAGGGCTAGAACAATGCTTGAATATAGTGCTGAAAAGTAGAAAGGCTCTTTACTGCAGCACCTGCATACATATATATTGCTGCTGTACACGCTACTCCTGCCAAACCCATATAGATAGATGATATGGAAATATACAGTGAAGGCCTATACATGACTCTCAGCCAGAATGATGAGTGAGATGTAAGTGACATGGTGAAGTTAATTTGGATGTGAATGCTTACTCAATCAATCCCAATCAATTTGATCGGCAACCGCCTCAAATTATTGAACCCAGGGCCAGGATTGTTGTCAAACAAATACAAATTCATATAAGTATGTATCTGTTCTCATGTCAGAAATCACTTTACATTGATTCAAAGCATTACGAGCGATAATCCTCCAATAGCATTGCAATTCATGGCTATTTTGCATCAATTATGGAACAGAAGGATGGAGTACTAGAGTTCCACCAATCCCCAAACCATATTGCGTATTCACACATGTATACACCTGTTTACTAGCTAGCCTTCAAACTTGTTTTTTACTGACTCTGGGCTTTACTTCTCCCCAATTGGACCCAAGCAGTACTTCATCTTGGCATTGATTCCAACAACTACGACATCTAACCAACCAATCACAAGGCTAACACGCATCATACTGGTCAAACACCCGGTGAGTAGGTACTACAGTCCAAATACCTCAAGCATTTGTATTGAAGTAATACTCTTATCGCTTATGCCGTTATTGCTTTTCATTGCATGGCTTCTCACCTTGTTTCCACTTAGTGTAACTTTTATGCGCGGGATTTACAGCATAGATACCGGTTGATTTGGGTTTTACCAGTAATTAGGGTCAACAAACATCACACTTTGGAGAATACCACTAAATGGGACCGCTGCCACATAGATCCGTTTATTCATTCAGCAGACTAAGCAGCTTGATTCATGGGAGGCAAGCATTCCAACGGCAGCATCTATTTTGATCAACACACCATTCGACGCAGCAAGCAAGAGGTTCAATAGTATCACCGCCAGGAACTGGAGTAGCCTCAGTAGTCAAGGTGGCCAGAGCAACGAAAGTCAAGAGAAGAGTAGCAACAGATAGGTTCATCTTTCAAAAGACAGCTGGAGAGAAGACACCAATTTGATGGACTTGAAACTAATCAATGCTGATCTTTTATACTTGCCAAAGTTTCTGGGAACTTGGAAGCTCTCCAGCAGGTTCAGTACCTGAAAAGTATTACATCCATGCAATTGTGATGCTGTGCTATGGGAAATTTTTGGTTCATTTGGTTTCCCGTATTCTAAGCTTTCCTTCCACATGGTACATTTGTTGCTATAGCATAGTACAACATAAGAAAACCAACCTCTAAAATGGATTTAATCGAACTGAGGATTGTTTGATCAAGCTGATTTAGATGGGACAGCTAGTGCTGGCATCCTCACATGACGCTTACTATAGCTGAATCCATATTAAGCATATAGAGAGAGAGCGGGAGAGTTCTGGTACATTGTAACGATCATATCATACCAATTCTTGAGATAGTGTATGCTCTGCAATGGTTGTAGCCTTTTCTGATGATATTGATTGTCTTCATTCCATATGCTAGTAAGAATTTCAATGAGTACTGCTTTACTTACCTTTTTGCTTAGACCGAGCCGTGATTTTCTTTAGGTTAGGGATAGGGATGTATGTATGGCTGTTTGGGGATGTCCCTTGAAAGCCTCTGATAGGGACCTGTGCAGTATTCTGGCTCATAATGAGTCTGAGGTGCTTGGGTGGACTTCCGCTCTTTACCTAAAGCTATATCAAGCCTCATTTTACACGTTTCGTACTCCCCTCATTTTACACATTTCGTACTCCTCCACCCCCTAATCAACATTTCTGGTTGTATGAATTTTTGCCAAAGTTATTTATATGAACTTATTATAAGGCATATTACAGTATAATAGCCTAAAATATTTGTTGGCTAGCAATAGGTACTACTCCCAATTCTTCATTATATCAAAGCAATCTGCCAGTCTATCTCTTGAGTATTAATAATTTCACCCATGTAAGGCTTACTGTTTCCTCTAATCAATAACGTATTACTCTGCATACCAATTTTACGCGCTTCACGTATCCGGAGCGTCTCAAGCTACACACATTGTTATCAAGCTTTCTAGTCGATCACAACTCTCAAAATGCTTCACCATGATTATCACACACAAGTTGGTTTACGTGTGGGGTTGCACCCGTGCGGGGTTGCACCAAACTTATACCACTCGGCATTACTAGGGAATGTTGGATATCGATAAGTATTGAGTGAAGCCATCTCCTGGGCAACTGTATCCGTAGTTGATACCATTGCGTTTGCATTTACTTACACTTCAGCCGACTATTTCTATACTATAATGTTTGGCGCCAACTGGTCGATTGGACTGATTGGCAGTATATGCACTACAATATTCACTGCTTGAGTACCCTTGTGATTCGATACATTATATATATCGTCCGAATACGATCCGTAGTATAATTGGGATGAATGGAACGGTGGGTTGGATAAATTAGCCTATATGGGCTATGAGCATCGAACGCATGAATATTTAGGCTTTTTTAATCGGATCAAACCCCATATTCCATTATAGGAATGCTGGCGTACCGAATATCTGGGTTCTTGCTAAACTTGAGCTAATTGCACAGTTGCATGGAACTTCTATAAAGTGGCAAGGTAACCAGAACTCCAGCATTCTACATCATTCTTAGACTACAGCATTATACATCAACAACGGAACATCCTTACAACCAGTGGTTCCTTGACGCCAATTAATGGAGCAAAAAGCTCTACCATTGGTTAAGTTTATAACATTTAGTACAGATACTTGGGTGAGTGTCAAAGGATATTCGCTATATTCATCAATGATATTCTCCCATATTTAATGACCATTTTCATGAACGGTGAAGGTTTGGCGGAAGGCAACCCTACCTTGAGTTGGCATCCTGCTGATCGGCTTTATTGCAACAACAACGTGACTATGATCAGCATCCGATGAATTCTAGTTTTTGACAGGATAATCATACCAATGACCCGAACACACCAAGCTGAATTGTCTGTGAAGGGCGGGTGACTCCACGTATTTCTCTATTAATGGATTCGGCATCGATGGCTACAGTATTCCAATTGCCCTATGAATGTCCATATATTGCAGTCAATCATAAGAATTGAAGCGGTCAAAGCGGTACTTTCAAGGCTTGCAAAGCAATAAGAAACATTCACGTTATTTGTCTCATGTTAAGATATCAGTATCTTCCGCTACTAAGGTGATCATCATACAAATAGCATATTTATCTCATTTACTCTGTTGAAGTAGTGCCTTGTCCCAGTCTCCCAAGTATGTCTAGGAATAAGCACAGGAGCCATTAGAATTAGAACTGCCAATATTTGGGATTACTCTATCCCAACATAACCATCAGATGCCATCCATTCTTACACCTTTGGGTGTTGGCATAATTCATATATATGCAAGTTGTATCCTGAATAAGTCATTAGGTGAAAACCACATACTCTACTTGTACTCCCAGTCACTTAGCATCCCTATCATTAGTCTTACAAAGCTTCACTAAAAGTGAACATACTTTATTGGAGCTCAATAAGCAATAAGTGGATATTGTACAATTTTTTTAGTATACCAAATCACATCCAATAATGCGCCCTAGAATCATGCAGCATAACACACCAATAAGGTTATGAGGCATGAGTACCCTAACAGAAAGTTTTTGTGGACAGTACTGGAGGCCATTTAAAATCAGTAGAAACTCAACCTGCATTAAGCTTGAAACATTTCAGAAATATGGATTAGCAACAATAATCAAACGTAATACATGCATATATAGGATAAGTCTGGTTCTCTAGATCGGCGTCTGGGATCATACTTGTAAAAATGGGAAAATGCTTTGTGCGGATTGGTAGACATGTTGATTTAATTCACAGTTATAGTTATGCCATAATGCGAACATTCTCCTAAACTCAACAGCCAATATGCTGGCAGCTGGGTACCAACCGCTCCAGCGGGAAGAGACCGACTTTGGTGATACTCCTTCCAATGCACCTTTTCAAGGTGCATACTTCTCCCTTGTTACTAACTCGCCAGTTCGTTGTTCTTTGTACTAATGCAGTTGTACTTTTCTACGGTTGAATTCTCAAGATGAAGCCGACCCAAGAGCCACTTTCACGTTGATTGATTCAGCAAACCTAGATTCTGCCCTACCACACTTTACGGTAAGCTGGCCTATTTGACTAGCTGTTATATTTAAGTCCAGAAACAAGGAAATGCTGACTACCCTGCTGGCCTCCATTCTAAAGTTTCGAGCAGTATTTACGGGGCTCCTTGTCGGTTCAGCACTCTGCTTCAGTAACATGTATTTCGGGCTACAAACTGGTTGGATCTCGATGATGTCTCTACAATCCTCGCTACTTGGCTTTGTGGTTTTCAAGCTCCTTCAGCGATGGCTGAGCGTACCCTTTGGGGTGGCAGAAAACGTGGTCCTACAGACAACAGCTGTGGCTACTGCCACCATGCCGTTAGCCGGAGGTATTATATTATTCCGCCCCAACCCTTGCGTAATATATCTCTAACCTCGAGAGGGTTTAGGGTTTGTGGGGATTATACCGGCGCTCACACTGTTGACAGAAAAAGAGGGAGGACCCGTAGTGCTAAGCAGCGCGCAGTTGATCCTTTGGGGGCTGGGTGTTGCGTTTTTCGGAGTTTTCTTCTCCATTCCTCTTCGCAAACAAGTGGTATGCTATCTCACCATGGAAATGGATCCACGGCCGACAATAACCAGCATTTACTTAGATCATCAAGGAAAAACTTCGTTTCCCATCAGGCACGGCAACTGCGCAAATGATCAGCCTTCTGCACAAAAAATCCCTATCGGTGGAGGATGTGAGCTGGCGCACACAATGGAAATGTTTGTTGTGGTCGTTTGCCCTTTCCGGTGCATACACGCTGTCAAGCCATTTCGTCCCGATCTTATCGCAACTGCCGGTGTTTGGGCAAACCGCCAAGAGTTGGAATTGGTTTCTGACACCATGTAAGTGCCCAATGAGGTTTAACATCATGGCAGTACACTCACCAGTTGGCAACAGCGCTTTCATACATGGGCCAAGGGATCATCATGGGCCTACCTACCACGTTAGCCATGCTATTCGGAGCGATAGTGGGCTGGGGGCTTTTGTCTCCGCTAAGCTACTACCATGGCTGGGCCCAGGGGCCGGTCGACGACGCGCAGACTGGCGCGCGTGGGTGGATTCTGTGGATATCTCTAGCGGTAATGATCTCGGAGAGCTTGGTCAGCCTTGGGGTGATCGTTGTCAAGGAGGTGCAGCAGCATTGCAGTCGGCCTTCTAGAAGCTACGAACGTGAAGAGCCTTGCCCACCCGATCAACTTGTTCCATCCTGGGTGATGTATGGCGGGCTGTGCTTTTCTTCGGTATTGTGTGTGGTGATTGTCACGATTCTGTTTGATATCCCGGTGTACGCGACCCTTTTATCGGTGATGTTGGCGTGTCTGCTGAGTGTTTTGGCCGTGCGGGCGTTAGGGGAGACTGACTTGAACCCCGTTAGTGGAATTGGAAAGGTGTCCCAGGTGATATTCGCAGGAGTGATTCCTGGAGGGATCGCTGCCAATATTGTCGCAGGCGGGATTGCCGAGGCCGGGGCACAGCAAGCTGGCGACATGATGCAAGGTTAGTAAGTGCCAAGGGTAAGTCCATTGTGTTGCCGATGCTAACGTTACCTCAGATATGAAGACCGGTCATTTGCTACATGCTTCGCCACGAGCGCAGTTCTTCGGACAGCTGATAGGGTCTTTTGTGTCGGTGTTCGTTGCGGTTTGTGCCTACCAATTATACACCAGTGTTTATACCATCCCTGGCCCAATCTTCCAAGCACCAACCGCCATGGTGTGGCTGGACATGTCTCGGCTTGTCAACGGGCATCCACTTCCCCCCAATGTCCTCCCTGTTTGCCGTCTTCTTCGGAGTGGTTTTTTCGATCCCGCCCATACTGGAGGCTAGGTACCCGCGGTCCCGGCTCCTGCGCTATTTACCCTCAGGTATTGCATTTGCCATCGGAATATACAACCCGCCCAACTACACTCTACCAAGGGTCATGGGCGCACTGGTGACTGAGCTGGTGAGTCACTGGAGCACCTCGCCTCGGTTGATCCAGGTACTCTCGATTGTGGTGGCGTCCGGGTTTGTTCTTGGCGAAGGAATCTTTGCCATTTTAACACTGGGCTTAAAAGCCGGTGGAGTGGGATCCGAATGATATTAGAACCCCTATGTACATTGTAAAGCCATTAAAGATTGTTTGTCACCACCTTAGACATTCGGGTTTCAGTGTGGCTTATTACGGAAAGCACAAGCCTACCACTACAAATGTCGATATCTTGCTGCCACCCGCAGTCACGTGGTGCGATGTCGTAAAAATACCGATCAGGCAAACGCCAGCGACAAAACACCTGGTGTCGGTGTCACTGGGATGAGCCAACAGCGCGGTAGCTTTGCGCATTCGGATATTTTGTGGTGTGTGAGGATGAGGTGAGGGTGAGAATGAGGGTGAGAGCTGGCGGCTAATTATCAGTGGCGGTATGTTACATGCGACAGCTACTAGTCCCGGGGCTACACCGGACTCATAAACAAGGCCAAGCAACATGGAGGGAATATGGGCCCACAGCGTCAGAGGATTGGCTGGAAATGTAGGGACAATTGGATGTCCATTGATTTAAGATCCGCTGCCTAGAAACACACTTGCATGCCTCGAGGAACGCATCGTTTGTAACGGAAAATCACCACCCATGCCGATAAGGTTTCTGACGCATGCATTCTACCTAGACGGCTTATTGCTGAGAATTGTGCGGAACTCATCCCAATCGGTAATCTTATTTCCTGGACATCTTCCGGTTTCGGAGTTAGAATGCTCACAACATCGAGGGGACACCCTGGATCCGTGTTGAAGAGTTTTCAAATCGGCATCCATTGTAGACGGGCTAATCCAAATGAAAATAAGGGTGCAGTGTGCACAGTATAGGGTGTAGGGTGCGGATCGGCTAGAAGCCCAGCATCTGAGATACTATAAACGTTACCATTCCTCCTCACCCGACCATTTGTCGGTCCAGCTCAATTCCCGAAATTTTCTCTTTCTCTGCCTTGGTCTGGTCAGTTCGCTTTAACGAACACAGTAGACACATCTTCTCCACCTTGCCTCTCTACGTTATCTCGCAACGCACTTCCGAAAATGTTTAAGCATTCCCTCCCTGCGCCTAAACTTTCTTTAAGCTCTGATGGTACGTATGAACAGACCCCCAAGAGCACCGCGTATACATTTGGCTCACATTGTTAACAGACATGCAAGTGCTGGACATTGATGTTGGTGAAACTATTCGTGGTAAGCTTTCCAACTGAGCCTACGGGTGCCTGCAGCCTCCTCTAACCATATAACTACAAACACAGCTATGGATCAGCAATACGGGACCCAGTTTGAGATATGGATTCGCAATGAAGCCAACATTGACTGCGTGGTGTTCTATCTTCGCAAGTTCATTGTGGAGTTCGAGGATAGCAACTCCGGCGCCATCACACGGGCCATTAGATGGATAGTTCAAGAGTGGAGCGTTCAGAAATCAGCAGAGCTTTTAATTAAGCTGTTCTACCATTGGGGGGTTGGCCATCCCAAATTCGTGTCGCTGGTCTCAGAGCTGAGCCATGATTGGCGGATGCCTTTGGTGGTAGATTTGGTGGCCACTCTGGTGGTTGGCGAGAGCTCATCCAACACGGCAGGCTTCATCCAGCACTTTACCAGCGCCTGGGAGCCGTTCATGGTCATCCAGCTCTGCAGAAACATAGCGACCAGACTCCGGTGGAACGACCGGTACTGCCTTCAGTTTTTGCTTCGGTATGCAACGCTGACTTACCCGGAGGGCCCTACTCAGCGAGTGGTGCTGAGCCAGATTCGAAACCAATTTGAGACACGAAGCTGCATGCTGCATCATGGCTACAAGACGGGCCCTGTGGATTTCACCATGACCATGCTTGAGGTGATGGTGCGTGACTCGAAGATGTATCGAAACAGTCACCCCAAGTACGCAACCCTGCCCTGCGTGGGTACTCCGAGCAAACAATCAAATATGGCAAGGCCGCTCTTGCACGACACCAATTTAACCATTGAGGAGGCTCACCCCGCCCCGCGCGCATCTGCTTATCTAGAAAAATTGTCCGGACCGCCGTCTACCAACCCCAATGATGGAATCATCCTGGGACTTCCCATCGTAGACGAATAGAGACAAATCCAAAGAACGGGATTTGCAGACCATAGAGCCTGCCCATGTTCCCTGAACTGACCTGGCCTGGCCTTTCACCCACTTTGCCACCTTACTCTATACACCGCACACCCCACCCTCCACATATCTAAGCGACCAATTAATTCGATGTACTCTAGCTTAAGTTAACATTTCCCACCGTAACTGGTGATTACGCGCGCAACCCTTGTAATATAAGCCGTCTCTACCACTCGATAGAATAAAATTGCGTATTACTTAGAATTGGTCGCAACCCTAACCCTGCTTCTCCTGAGCTGAACTCCATGCCTGATCCGAACCCAATTCCCAGCCTTTATAGCGATCTGATGTCCCACCAGAGTGACACATAATACATAATATGAGACTACTATTTGCCAAACCATCCAACCAATCATCCGCGTCATCTGATTCGAGAATCCTGTATTTGCCCAATCAGTAGGCTGCTTATCTGATAGTAGATTTTCGATCAAGTTTTTTCTGGGGACTCGGCTGATTGGTTCAAAAGCGGCTAACCTAACTCTTTTCTCAGCCTCATTGATGGAAAATAAATCGAAAAGTAGACCTTTCGGGATCTTTCTCGAATGATTTGTGCTGCGCTCCAACGTCGACCTATCAATCATAGAGATCTCGCCAATTAAACCCCGAGAAAGTGGTGAGAAAATATCCATGTTTTTGATGGGATTGATGAACTTCTGGAATTCTCAATAATCAGGGGACCTACATAAGCCCCAGCATGAAAAAAAAATTTTCACCGCTCGTTTGGCTGTCATTTAAAAGAGATGTGGTACGTTCCATTTCCTCCTCGTCAACTTGACAGCTAATCTATCCAAGTAACCATCAATATGTCTGCTACCGACAACAAGAACCATCTTTCCATCGTTATCTGCGGTCACGTCGATTCCGGTAAGTCTACCACCACTGGTCGTCTTCTCTTCGAACTCGGCGGTATCCCCGAGCGTGAAATGGAGAAGTTGAAGCAAGAAGCCGAGCGTCTCGGTAAATCTTCCTTCGCTTTTGCTTTCTATATGGATCGTCAAAAGGATGAACGTGAACGTGGTGTCACCATCTCCTGCACCACCAAGGAGTTCTTCACCGAGAAGTGGCATTACACCATCATTGATGCCCCCGGACACAGAGATTTCATCAAGAACATGATTTCCGGTGCCGCTCAAGCTGATGTTGCCCTTCTCATGGTTCCCGCCGATGGTAACTTCACCACCGCCATCCAAAAGGGTGACCACAAGGCTGGAGATATCCAAGGCCAAACCCGCCAGCACGCTCGTCTCCTCAACCTTCTCGGTGTCAAGCAACTCATCATTGGTGTTAACAAGATGGATTCCGATACCGCTGGTTACAAGGAAGACCGTTACAACGAAATTCGCGATGAAATGCGCAACATGCTTATCAAGGTTGGATGGAAGAAGGAGTTCGTCGAACAATCCGTTCCCATCCTCCCCATCTCCGGATGGCAAGGTGACAACTTGTTGAAGAAGTCCGAGAAGATGGCCTGGTGGAAGGGTCAAGATGTTGTCAACCAAAACGGTGACAAGATCCACGTCGAGACTCTCCTCACTGCCTTGAACGACATGGTCGTCCTTCCTTCCCGTAACGCTGATGCCCCCATGCGTCTCCCCGTTTCCGGTATCTACAAGATCAAGGGTGTCGGAGATGTCGTTGCCGGACGTGTCGAGCAAGGTACCGTCACCCCCAACACCGAAGTTGTCTTCCTTCCCACCCACACCGCTGGTAACCCCTGTACCGGTAAGGTCTTCACCGTCGAAATGCACCACAAGCGTGTTGAGTTCGCTCAAACTGGTGACAACGTTGGTATGAACATCAAGGGTCTTGACAAGGGTAACATGCCCCGTGCTGGTGATGTCATGGTCTACAAGACTGACAACACCCTCCGCCCCGTCAAGAACTTCACTGCTCAAATCCAAACCCTCGATATCCCAGGAGAGGTCAAGCCCGGATACTCCCCCATCGGTTTCGTCCGTTGCGGTCGTGCCGCCTGTAAGATCACCGAGCTCAAGTGGAAGATCGGTAAGGAAACCGGCCGTAAGAAGCTCGAGTCTCCTCACTCCCTCAAGGCCTCCGAGGCTGCTGAGGTTGTCTTCGAACCTATCCAACCCCTTATCGTCGATAGCTTCAAGAACTGCGAGGGTCTCTCCCGTATCGCTTTCCTCGATGGTAACACCGCTGTCATGCTTGGCAAGGTTGTCTCCGTTGAGCACAAATAAATTCCTCACATTTAGTTTGTAGAAATGCATGTTAGGTAATACTTTAAGTATTTCTAGATTACTTCATCGTGGTGAATTAATAAATATGTAATATTTTAAAAACAAACAATCTATTTTACCGATTTCTATATTTATGGATCATGTGTTGTGAGGCGTCGGGGTTTGTCATTAGTAATAACTGGTACTGTTACCGGATACAATGATCATAAAATGTCAATAGGGCACAATGATGAATACTCTTAGTGTTTTTATTGATGACTACAGTTTTTACATGACCAAATGATTACTACCTAACCAAGTCAGAGCGTAGATAATATTAAGTATATGAATGGCGGAAGGTATTCTTGAAATCACTTGAAGAGCTTCTTCAAACTGGTGTTCTGTTCGGAGTCCTTCTTCATCACCTTCGCCACCGCCATTTCGAAATCTTCCTGGGTCACGTGCACGCGACGTTCACGCAGCGCGTACATACCCGCTTCTGTGCAGACGCCTTTAACCTCCGCACCGCTGGACCCGGTCATCTTCTCCGCGATCTTCCGTAGGTTGATTCCTCGGGTGAGGTTCATCTTTCGGGAGTGAATCTTCAAAATGTCCGTACGTGCCTGTGGGGGATTGGAATGGTGATTTAGTCGCCGGAAACCTCGCGCATCCTACGGATCGATCAAAGCTTACCGCCTCGGATGGTGGGGGGAATTCGATTTTGCGATCAATTCTACCAGGTCTGAGCAGGGCAGGGTCCAAAATGTCGATACGGTTGGTCGCCATGATGACCTGTGGAGTGGGTGGTTAGGGGGATTTTCATGGCCGCTGGTCGGCTAAGGTTGGCCGTACCTTGATGTTCTTTGTGGGCTCGAAGCCGTCAAGCTGATTCAGCAACTCCAACATCGTGCGCTGAACTTCCGAATCGCCACCACCGGAGCCGGACTCAATGCGGGAGGAGCCGATGGAATCGATTTCGTCCATGAAGATGATGGAGGGGGCGTGCTCTCTGTATCAGTCCGTTTGGTTAGTTCCCTTCACCACACATTCCCTGGAAATGTCTGTTTACCTGGCCATGACGAAAAGCTCGCGCACCATTCGACTACCTTCACCAATGTACTTCTGCACAAGCTCGGAACCCGACACTCGGATGAACTTGCAATCGGTGTGATGGGCAACCGCACGGGCCAATAAGGTTTTGCCAGTACCTGGGGGTCCGTAAAGAAGCACTCCCTACAGCTATCATTTAGTACGGGCCATGGGGAAGATGGTAGGGTGGTGGAAAGTACCTTGGGCTGGGCGATACCAAGGGCTTCGAATAGCTCTGGGTGCTTGACGGGAAGTTCAATAACCTAAGGGGGGAGAGCGAGTTCCAGTACTGTAGCCAAATAAAATCCCTGCCACTCTCGCTCGAATATACCTCTTTGATTTCCTTGATCTGCTGGTCCAAACCTCCCACCATCTCGTACGTGGAGTCGGGAACCTTCTCGACCATCATGAGACTGACGAGGGGATCTATCTTGTTGGGTAGGACCTTGTGTAAAGCGTAGGAATCGTTGCGCAAGGCCACTCGGGTGGTGGGTGTGACCAGGGCGATATCGATGTCCGCATCGATATCCACCACGTACTTGCCTTCGGGGTGAATCTGTGGATGCCAAAGGGTCAGTAGGCTGCGGAGAGGCCAAGAAAAAGAAAGACACCACCCACTTTGACCAAAGCCTTCTTCTTCCCCATCAGCTTCACAACTTCGCCAACGTAGGAGCCTGGCTCTTGCAATAGCTGCAGCTCCTCACGTAGGAGGCGTACTACGAAGGGAACGCTTGGTTACTTGGGGGAGGTGGAGGTGGAGAGTCCACGTAGGGGATAAAAACCTTTCGTGTTGAGTGCGTTTCTTTGGGCTTCCAGACGACGAAGATTCTGGGTCTTCTCGTTTATGGTCAGTTGGCATTCTTCGATCTTTGCCTTGTAGAAGCTCTTGATGCCCTCTCGTCCCATATTCACTGACTGATATTCCTGGAGTGCGGTGGGTATAAGCTTATTAGGGGAAATGGCCACAAGACTGGTCAGTAGACGTATTCTATAGATCTCATGGCTTACGTCAGGGAATTGACGCAATCAAGGAATTGAATGGCTGTGTTGCGCGATGTATCGAAACACGGGGACACACTTGATGATTAACGGGGATTTATTTAGAAATGAACATAGGTCAGAATTGATACAAGTCGGATACTCTAATTCTCCTGGGTGCGAAGACGAGCGTTGGCGTTGGTGACCTTCACATTCAACTGCTGTGCACGCTCCACGATGGCGATGCGGTTTTTGGAGGAGACGTTGTGGGCGATTTCAGCGGCGTAGGTGCGGTTCTGCATCAGCAACACCTCGAGCTCCCTGGGGCTAGCGACGACGAACTTCTTGAAGCCGTTGGGCATCAGGTGGCGGGTTTTCTGGTTGGAGCCGTAGCCGATCTTGGGCATGGGGATCTGGCCCTTGAATCTGCGACGAACGCGGTTATCGATACCCTTGGGCTTTCTCCATGACTCCTTGACGGTCTTGTAGCGGTCGGACTGATGGCGCTTGAAGTGCTTGGTGCGCTTCTTGACGATTGTGATCTTGTTGACGGAGGAGACCATTCTGATGGATGAGGGGTTGGGCCGAAATAGATGCTTACCTTGCTCACACTGCCAGATGTATGTTGGAGGGGAAGGAGGCTTTGGATGGATGGGTGGATTTTTTTAATCACCAACCCTACTACTGCTGCCCACCGACTAGCAGAAAAAATCCCCGTTTTTTTTGTCGTTTACCGGCCGACTTAACCACGACTTAGACAAGATTCCTCGGAAAGGAGGGCATACGAAATCAAGTGGGGGCCCAAATCTAGGAAATGTTGGGTTGGTGGGGTAGCTCGTTTTACTACCCAAATTGGCGAGACTTTTCCGTTTGATACTCAAACTCTCGCTAGACTAGTTTGCCCCAGTTTTCAGTCGAAGTGGGTAGTGTACTGTATATTTCCGAAGCGGTTCCTTTTCGTTAAACCCTTCTCTTTTTGCTTAGTTTATTGAACATGGCCTCAGGTTTCGGTTTCAACGGCGGTAAGCATATGAATGTCTGTTGTCTTGGCCCTGCTGAACTCATCGTCTTTTGCGTGCAGGTCGCAACAGATGCTTCAATCTGTGGCAAGAGTTTTCCAAATGTTATGTCATGTCCGACAAGCCCGAAGAGTGCATTCTGCAGCAAGAGGATTATCTTGAATGCCTTCATCACACCAAAGAGGTACCCTTCCCCCCCCTACGTGACAGCGCAGTAGTTTCGCCACTAAAAGCCCGGGTCCTAATGTTTCCTTTGATTGCTAGATTGCCAGGGCCAAGGTCATCGTCGCCGAGGCCAGACGTCAACGTTTGAGAGAGCAGCACGCGCAATCCACCAAATCTTCCGGCGACAATGTTGCGGATAATAAGGTTATACGTCTCAATATTGTCGAGAAAGAGGAGGAGGCGAAGGCGTGAGTGTCGGTTTGATGCCACTACAGTACTCTGCTCCGTTAGTTCACGCTATCCTTCGATCTTGAATAAATCCACAGAACTTGTTTGACGTAACTCCTTTGTTCGCTCACTCAACCGCCCACACATTCGTCCCAATCATTATCAACAATAAAAGCATACTCAGTTGCCATTATCAGCAATATAAGCATATATAGTTGGCTTGTTTATTGAATTATATGGTGGTAGTACTGGTGGGGTGGTGATGGTGATGGTGACGGCGACGGTGGTTAGAACAGCATCTCCGTATAGTTAGCAACTTTGAAATGGGCAGTAGCTTCCCGTAGAATGCTGCCAGTCTCGCCCATGCTGTTGTATTTAGCGTCCGAGTAAGCCCGCAGATGGTAGTCACCACGTTTGAAATCCGTCGGGATCGTCCACGCCCAGCTGTCTTTCCATTCGCC
The DNA here is from genome assembly GCA_002104905.1 of Basidiobolus meristosporus CBS 931.73. Taxonomy (NCBI): domain Eukaryota; kingdom Fungi; phylum Basidiobolomycota; class Basidiobolomycetes; order Basidiobolales; family Basidiobolaceae; genus Basidiobolus; species Basidiobolus meristosporus. The sequence continues at coordinate 117,363 of MCFE01000196.1, read as the reverse complement.
AGTGGCACCAGTGGCAGGGTTCCAGTTCGTGCTGGGAACATAGTGTCTCCACACAACGTTGTTGTCGCTGGAGTCGATGAGGTCCAATGTTAGCTCATTAATCAGTGCCAGGTCCAACCGACGTACAACAACGTTGATGCTCAGCATCTGGCCTGGGGTTAAGGTCGAGTTTCCAGTCGGGGTTACGAAGTAAATCATATCTACGAGGCAGACGGTTAGTAAAGTGGATGTGCACTTCCTGTTTGACAAGTCCAACCTGAGGAGACGCAGCTCGCTAGTAGAGCCAGACAGAAGGTTTTGATATAGAACGCCATTGCTTTGAGGATACGGTGGTCGCCGTTGGGCTATTTATACGGGAGGTAAGTGTTGAGGAGCTAATTATACAATGTCTACTGTTTCTGGGAATAAAGTTACCAACCTTGGGGCCCGTCGATTCATTGGATACATGGTATAGAGTAGGAACAACAAATGTATGAATCATCTGATACCGAAAGCGTCGATGCATAATCATCTGAGTGCCTCGCATTGACTACGGCATCTTCATATATCAAGCGTATATCCAAGTCAGTGAGGCAATATGCCAAGGTTATTTATTAAGCAATACATCAATCGTGCAGTCGACTGATGAACCAAGATACATTGGATCAAAATGGAGTTTCTCGCGAGGCGAGCCTATCGGCGCAAGTAGAAGGTTTGCATGTAGTTGATCACCAAGCCGAGAACCGAGAATCTATAGGAACACCGGTCAGTACTCGCGTAGAGGGGGGGGGTTCAGGTCTAGCAAGAATTTACTTACAACATACTGGTGTACGTTTGTCTAAATGCTTTGGTGGTTTGCTTCTCGTTAACCCAGCTGATAATCGAGAATATCAGGCCCCACCAAGAACCCCAGTGATGCTAGAAAGACAAGATATACTTGAGGGTCCGTCACGATGTGATGTCAATCGAAGTAAATTGGAAGTACCTTGAACATGATCCCCATGGTGGCTAGGTTTGGAGAGAAGATAGAAGGCTACGATTAGTGACGAGATCTACCTCCGGAGCAACACGAATCGAATTCTTTACCAAACACGGTGGCGATAAGTCCGTAAGCATCTCTCTCGGCCTCTTCATCTACTTTGGGCTGCACAAAAGGCACAACAGCCTCGGGACGGCGTGGATCAGCGTTGGAGTACTTTTTCATTTCGTATTGACGAGGTAGAGACTAGTGGTGTTTTTGGTAAATGGAGCGTTCCTACATACCGGTTCGTATGCCAATGGGATTCGCTCACCAGAGATTCCCGGATATTCTATTCCTGGAACAGACCTCGCTTATTTTGTGGCCAATAAAAGGAGACCAGAGATCATGGTGTTACTTCAGAGTGGTTTGAGTGTTGATTGAGGTTGCAGTAGATGGTGTAGAAGTCATTTGCGTTGTACACCCGCCAAAAGGAGACCAACAAGCAGGACGATAAACCACTTATTGCCTAACCCTGGCCTTGAGTCACTAGATGCAACAATAAAATCGGCCTTCTTTCAATCAATGTAATTTCTGGTCAATCAGCCACCGCGGTTGGTGAAATAGCTGGAGTTTGTGAAATTGCATGATTATAGGAAAGCCAATTAGTACTATTCCGAGCGTATCCTATTTGATGTCCCTATCCCACTTTCCCTTTGGTTGTATTGTTAATTCCTCCACAGCTTCTTAGGTAGGTTAAATATTGCAGTGAGTGTGTATATAGCTAAAAATACTCCACCTTTTTCTTCATCCTTGTATTTCAGTGAAGTTCCCTCCAAAGTAAGTGATGGATTTTCTACTCCAAGGGAACACTGGCTAATCTCTCTACTTCGTCCTAACAGACAAACAACATCCTTATCCAAAACTATCTACACATATGCCCTCTGATCATTTGGGTGCCGAAGGCTCTGATCTGCACCGTACGCCGTCTTTCCCGCCCCTTGCTTTGGGGAGATATTATCTTGCAGAGGATATCTCTGACGATAACGAAGACGACGAAGAGGAAGAGGAAGAAGAAGAGAATGAAGACAACATGGAGACTGATTTAGTTGAGCTTGTTGAGCAATCTGACGAAGAGAGCGAGCTAGAAGACGAGTTGAGAATCGAGTTGGAGGAGATGTCCGACGACTCCTGTTTAGAGGACAGCGACGAGCCTACCATCCGGATATCCAACCTGGCCGAATACCTACGTTCAGCCCGCCAGACAAAGCTATCTCCGTTCCAGGCATATGCGCTTGGCAAGCCTTTGGTGGAGTTGACTCTCCAGGAGAACAGCTACCTCCGACCGGGTAGAGTGTTCCTTGGCACCCAGAATCTGATCAACCACCGTACACAGAGCTCAGGCAGAGAGGAGTGGGAGGTGAAAGTGGTACGTAGGCGGATATTCTTTGCTGAACCTGATTCTCATTTTGGCCTAGACCATCAACGCAGTGAACCACAAGAACGGCACCATCGTGGGGTTGATGGAAGCTCTGAATGTACCGGCAACCACCGCAACTGTCCTCACCTACTGGGATGGCGAGGTATGTTTCGCTGAGACCCGCGTCGCATCTTGCTCTAGTCACTAATCCCACGCACACCAGATCGTCGACTTCACTAATCACAACCTGTGGACCGACAAGTGGCAGGCTAATCGAGACATCGATCTGCAGCATTGGCGGATGTTCAAAGCCTTCAAAGGGATCGATTCTACGGAGTAAGTGGCCAGATTTGTGTTGGTAACGAAGTGCTTCTAGTCACATGGTTGTAGCATCACTCTTGGAGCGAACTCGGTGAATTCGTTGGCGGAGATCCACCGCAAATACGTCTTCATGAGGTGGAAAGGTTTGTGACCGGGCGCCGCGCTGATTCGTGACAGAGCTGACTCAACCATCTATCATGCAGAGAGGTTTTTCGTGAATGTTTCCGCGCAGGACAGTGGGCTAACAATTGCTGGGTTCTACTACGTGTGTCTACGTAGGTCCGATGGACTGATCGAGGGTTGGTAGCTATCCATTTGGTCTTGTTCCACCCGCATCCCCCTAACCTCCACCCAATCTGCATCAGGGTTCTATTTCGACCCTAGCTCCACACCCTACCAGCGCCTGATCCTCAAGCCGAAGCTCGATGGCTGTGGCGTCACTTTCAGCAGCTACACATTTGCCTGACCGCCACGCCCACGCCCACACTCACACTCACACTCACTTCCGCTCCCGTACCCACACCCACACCCACACCCACACCACCTTCCCTAGCCTCAAACCTCAGTGGTCGTCAAATTCAATGTTGACTGAAGTGGCCGACTATTTATTCCCTATTCCCTAGTCTCTAATCCTCCTTGCCTCTCTCTCCTGTTCACAACATGACACCGCCACCATTGATCTGTAAATTTGCGACTTCTTTCCTATCTACCATGCTTAGAAGGATCTAATAAAATCCGTGGTTCACACAAGATGCCCTAAACAGGATTGATGGTGGCTATGCAAAATAAGATTGATGGGCGGTGCTGGTGGATATGCTGGTGGATATGCAGAATGTGATTGATGGGCGATGCTGATGGATATGCTGGTGGCTATGCAGAATGTGATTGATGGTGGCAATATGCAAGCTGAATTTGATTGTTCAACCCTGTTACTGCTGATATATCTGCTCGGATGCTCAACGAGGCCCAGAATTCCCCTTCCTGACTGGGCATGCACTCAATAATCATCCCGCATGTCCGATTTGTTGTTGGTACACGTCCACTTTAATTTACTTCCAATTCTGGTCCGATTGTACCCTAATGTATTGAAGTGTACATATTGAGCCAGTGCCCCTCCTCTCCAGCACACGCTCTCGTCATGAATGCTACCGAGGCACCCAAACGGAGTCCCGCCTCCTCGAATGCAACGAAGTCCTCCAAAAAGAGCCACCGAACGTACAAGCGTTTCTCTTTCCACCCGTTCTTGAAGTTGCAGAAGGTCGAGAAGTTGGACTATGACTTTCCAAGAGAAGATGTGGACGACAGTGATGGTACGGGTGTAGAGTTCAGAGAAGCCAAAGCCCCCCCCCGGAAATCCTTCCACTCCACTAACGCCTTTGCCAATCTCCATGCAGATACCCTCGGCTCTCCCTTGTCGTCGCCAACATATTCCAACTGGCAGAGTCAAGACACCATTTCGCCCAAAACGAAGAAGTCCTCCGACTCGAGGAAGTTGAGGTTTTTCAAACCCGCCTACTTTCAAAGCTCCACCTCCACCCCCACCTCTCAACCAACAGCCGCGCCACCACCACTCCCGCCACGAATCCCCCAGAGATTTCTGCCTGCCCAAAAATACCACATGTTCAGCGACCTTGGGGTGGACTTCACCCCTTTTCGGTTGGTACTATTCAAGGTGATTGGGAAGAACATATGGTTTCGAGTGATCGATGCTGAAGAGCAGACACGGCTATTGCATGTCCACGAGAGGTTACTGGAGGCCAATCAAGACAATTTCCTAGAGGAATCGTTGGAGTTTGAGGTGTTCGAGGATGTCGAGTATGTCAGCGTGGCAGACGTGTTTCTTCAAACGTCCCCGGGAAGAGGTAAACGTCAGGGTGGTATTCTTTTCCACTGTTCGGCCCACTCAACTGCTCTGTGGTAGAAATCTTTCAGTTGACTTCACGGAAGAGCCAGTTCCTGCTGGAGGCCATGTCCAGCCATAGCAAGCGGGAGTTTGTGAATCGGATCAAGTTCGAGTTGGAGGCGAAGCTGAATCCTATCGTGACCGATCGAATGCTGAACCCTGATGGTAGGTGGTGCTGCATCTTTCCTGGCTGATTTTGCTAAGCCTCTTCCAAGGCCCTGGCTTACTGGAGAAGCTCTACTCGCTACAGCACGATGGGATCTCGCCGAACAATAGGTGGGTGGTTGTTTACCCTGCCCGAGCCCTGCGTATGCTTTGTTTACCACAACCCCCTTGTCGATCCAGAGCTAGGTCCTTCGTAGACACTACGGCGGAGATTTCCACCAGGTGCCTGAAATACGGGAGCTACATCAGCAACCTACAAGTATGTTTCTTCAATGAGCCCCTTCGCAAACCGTCGACTCACCTATCCTATCCGCATTAGGACATTGTTCAGGACAAGGTTAAGGAGCTAGATCACGCATTAGGTAAGCTAGATGAACTGGCCGCGAAAGAGAAGGTAGGTCGCACATGCGAAGCCTAAATGTGGCAAACCGTGCTAAGCAGCCGCTAGGAGTTGCAAAAGTTGATGGATCAGTGGGAGACGCTTCAGAAGGACAACGAGCTACTGGAGCAGGTGGAGCACAGTGCCGAAAAGCTGCTCTCCAACACCGAGAGCTCCCAGATACGCCTACGTAAGGGGGAGCAGACGTTGGGCAACAACCAAGCCAAAGTGAGATTTCTCGAACCTCCTGGATGCAACCCATCGCTCACCCCTCGTTCCTTTAGCTGACCTCTGTCCAGATGATGTTAAACAGTCTCGAGAACACTCAGGATCTAGGGTCCACCTCGATCTTTCTAACAGGTACGTCGTCCTTGTTTAAGGCACCGATCAGTTCCTTAGGTTAACCTTTATCAGGGTTTGGGGTGATAGGGTGTGTTCTATGGGTCTTTCTTCTTTACCATTTCCCAATGATTTCCTTCCCCTCTTAACTATACTTCGTACTGCACAGGCTCACCACCCGTATTATGTATTATATAATCTGTATGTCTATCCCCGCAGCGAATGAATCAGACCATGGCTGTAGCCCGAATCCTAATATGAACCTTTACGACCACTCATCCAACATTAATGTAATCGATCTAGCCGTATCCTCATCCTCATCCCCATCCCCATCCCCGCTCCTATGCTCTATTTGCACCCAGATAAACAAGCCATCCCTTGGCCATGCTGGGCTGATGACTGCTCATCGGACTTGATTAGAATGAAATTACGGCATCCGCAGAATCCTCTATCGGTTGGCATTTCCTTGACAATCGGTTTCACTCTGCGTGCGTTATCTGGCATGAGTCAGTTAGGGAAACCGCTTACAAATGTCAATTAGGTAATGGGCTCATCGTGGCCGAAGCGTAAACCAGTTTTTCGCCATCTTTACCGTGGCCGTGGATATTCCCAAGCGACCTAATCGACGGGAATCTGATCCACTGAGACGGTGAGCCTGGGTGGACGCGACCGTGTCGGATACGGCGCGAGTGGGCTGGTTGGCTGATTGGGGGTCGGCTAGATGTAGGTGATGCTGCTGGGCGAAGGGAAGTGCACCTGTGGCTAGTGCTGGGTGGTTGAGAACTTTGATGCTTACATAAAGGATGAGCGTCATGTCCCTCAATATCCATCAGCTTTGGCGCACACTGATAAGACATAGTTCGTGTGACAAGAATCAAGCTCATTCCTTGAAACTGATCAAAGTTTGGAGACACAGCGCTAGTGGCCTACACCGACTCATCAAACATAGTGAGGTGCCCGATTTTATACTGCCCGCTATTCTAAACAATATCAGTCTGGCCTGGATTTACTCTCAACAAATCCCTATCCCTTTTTTTCCTTATCCGGCAGCCCCCCTGCTGCACAATTCCAGATGCTGGTCAACGCAAATCTATTTGATGTGGATTTCGCGGGAAGTCTCCCATGGCCTGGCGGAGGCTCACGCTACGCGGCCAGCGTTTCCCGGTGTGTGGTGGCAGTCCATTGCCGGCACAACCGAGTCTGGCGACAGCTCTACTTATGGTCTGCCGGGCGCAATCGGCGGGTATGCTGGTCGAGGGAGCCCCTCGCAAGTGCCCTCGAAATTCGTCTAAACTTTGAGCCAGCGGTTGACAGCTGTGTATGGATTGACTGATGGTATCTCTGATGGCCGGCCTTGGCTCCAGCCTCCATCCGGCCACTCCGGGGGCACCAGGGTGTTGCACATGAGATGACTGTCGCCGTCGGACTCATCCATTCCTCAGCATTACGTATATCCAAGGTGGCCAGCATGAAGGATGGACACAAGGCATGGTTCATCAATAGCGTGATGGGCTGAGCAACGTTGATGCCCCTCTTTCAAGGAGGTTTGGTGGACAATGGTGGGAAGGTGGTGGGTTGGAATCCAGTATTCAAAACAACCCTCATCTACACCACCTTCTAAAATTGAATGATTCAAGTGAGATGGATGGTCTCAAAAACAAATCACCATGGAGATCAATGGGAGGTGAATCAATCAATCAGCCTGAGCATGCTGTGGTGATGTGGTTGAAGAAATGAAACGTCCAGACGAACAGACGCCTGCTATTCGCCATTCGCCATTCCCCGCGCACCGCTCGATCTGGTCTTAATGTGATGTAAATCCGGTGGTCATCGCTCGTTAGCTGACATGTGGTAGGGATCAATCGTGCCACTCCAGTCCCAAGGCATACGAGAGAATTGATGTATCAAGACCTAGGTGAGACACTGCAAAGACACCGCATGCGTTTCTCGAGATCGACAGGTGTTCGGTGTCTCATGAGCTCCCACACAGCATCCATAGGTAGGCGCTACCAAAGGGGAATTTGCCGCCTCTGCTTCCCGCCGCTATCTACTTCGATGCCGTCAGCAGCGGAAAGTATGCTTGCCTTGCAATACATACAGAATAGGTGATCGAAATGGTAGCATCGAGATTCCTTGATCTCCCAGCCAACCACCACCAAGTCAATCGACTTTCCCAATCCAGCAAAAGCCAGAACTCGATCGAGATTCATCCAATAGGTGGCGGGAAGGAGGTGAAGAGACAGCCTCCGATAAAGCTGACCCAATCAAAGGTGTGGGGACTGGGCGATTGATTCACCTGGAACGGAGATACAGCGGCATATTAAATTGGATTTAGATGGTTGAATGATTATAGGGATGTCCTCATCGGTCACGCAGCTTGCTGAAGAGATAGGACTTCCCAGTTAATCAACGATGTTTGGGTTTGGTGATGTCTGATGGACCGTGATATCGGATACATTCGACATGACGGTGCCGGCCTATCATCCGTACGCCGCAGTGGCAAACTGTGAGCATCGTACGATCAGCATATTGTCATCTGGATGCCAGGCGGCCTTGGCGGTGACGGACATCCACCAACATGGTGGGTTGCTCTCGAACATCCTTAGCATCAGGTGACACCCCATCATATCGACTAGAGTGACCGCTTTCCCTACATTCAAGGAGCAAACCACCACCACAGCCATCCAAGATCGGATGCTTCCCCTGAATACTTTGAAGAGATGGTGCGAAACCGGTTGAATACGGGCTCATTTGAAAATATACTGATCCGTCGGATGGTGGAATTGTCATGCGACGCTTTGCTCAGTAGGAGGTCGGTTCATACAGACAGCTTGGATGTTCTGAATGATTGCCGCTCGATTGCAACCCAGTTTCGGATTCATCTAATCCCATGCCAAATTTGGGGAAACCGTCTTGAATGGATAACAAGCTAACCAAGGGATTGTTGATCTATGGTTCTCATCAACCACTATCATAATAAGTGATGGCCGTGAAGGGGGTTTCAGATCATATATATTAAGGCCCGCACTGAATCTGTCCAGAGTTGTTGTCTTTCCATTACTCCCTCTCCCCCCCCTTTGGATAGCGCCATCATGGCTTATCAGGTACCCAACTCATTCATCGCGCTGTTCTCCAGGCCTTGTTTTGTCCCCGCGCTCTATCACCTACATGACGAGTCCAGCGACGAGCGCGCCTTCGAGAGTACAGAGTCCAAAGTAGGAGGGATTCGACCCTTTTTCTATCAAGGCGAGGTGGATTGGCCTGCCTGTGGGGAATGTGGGAAACCAAGTAAGTGAATTCGACGCACCATCAGCGCCAAGCAATCATGCAATTTCCCTACCCTTTCATCACACCCATGTCCTGATCAATCGTTACCATCACTCGTCCCCCCCCCCACCGTAGTGACATTCATCATACAGCTGAGCCTGGAGAAGGTTTCCCAGCATCCGCTTTATGTGGAGAAAACGGGTGGCGAAGGGCTGTTTCAACTCTTCGTGTGTCTCCCTTGTGACGAGTAAGTGGGTTTCGCCACTTCCCCAGCAGAGGGCACAGAGTGAGCTAACGTTTTGGGACTTCCTCGTGATCCCCACCTGTAGGCAAGAAGTCTCTCTGGATCAGAACACGTACCTGGCCCGACTTGTAAATACCAAAGACCTCTTCTCCCAGCTAGACCATATCCCTTGCGCGGGACATCCGGCCGAGGGGACCCAAACAACCTTGTACCTATCGTCCATCCACCCACCCACGAGCCATCCGGATCTCACCATCCTAAAGGAGTGTGCGATTCTGGACTGGGACCAGTGCCACGAAATCCCTCACATCTACGAGATAGAAGGGTCGGAGGAGGCACTCAGGTACTTAGGCCTAGAAAGTGATGACCCTAGGCTGGACGAGATATGCGAGTACCGGTTACACCCTAAGCCTGGGTCCTTCAAAGTGTTCGGTTGGCCATACTGGATACAGGCAGAGGATTATCCGAGATGCAAGGTGGACGGGTGTGGACATCCCATGCACTGCCTGCTACAGCTGGCCGAGTGCGAAATGATCTCCTACATGTGGGGTGATTGCGGTATCGCCTCCGTTTTCCAATGTCCCGATCACCAACGTTCCTTCCACTACACTTGGGAATCCAGTTAATGTGGACGGTCGATGGCCGGATGGCCCAGACAGCCAAACCATCCCACCCACGTGTATACTTCCACCCACACACCAATATCCACACTCAGCTATTGCTATGGCTGCAGTTACCCTCACCCTCACCCTCACCCACCCAACGATATCCCTTGAAGCCCAACGCCTAGTTGATCAATGTATGGATTCACTGTTGGCGAGATTTTTTGTATCCCTATCCCACGACCACTGTACATCTTGAATGAATATAAACCTAATCAATCTGGTCATGATCCAAGTGGGTCGGGGTTTCCGTTGGAGATCAGGATGCGAGGACGGCATACCCAGGTGGAGGGAGCAACCCATATTGGTACATACCAGAAGGGCCACCCGTTCTGGTCGGGCACGGTGCTGCGCGGACGAATCCCGGCACAGTGGCCTTTCCGGACGTGGACCCCTTTGACTAAGAGATGCCCCTCGCAAATGGTACTCTGACGGGTGCCATCAGCGGTAGGGAATCCTGCGTGAACGCATCATGGGCCTCCCACTTCCACTTCCTCTTCCTCTTCCATTTCCTCTTCCTCTCCCTCTCCCTCTCCCTCTCCCTCTCCCTCCTCATCCAATCCGACACCACCCGGACCCCAGCTTTCGCTAGCTGGCGTTCCCTGCTTCCCCCTGCTTTCCAATCATGGAACTATTAATTAATTGCTTCGGCCCAGATCAGGGTGGGCTATGGCTGGCATGTGCGCTAGTCCGGATCGAGGTTTCGATTGAAATGGCGAAATGATGCCCGCACAGGGATATGATTGCATCCACCATCCATCCCTATCCCCATCCTCCCCCCTCCCCCATCCCCCTCGCCCCCTGCCCGAAGCCCGTGCGATGGGTTTCCGTTGGATGTTACCTCTAGGGTACTCCTTCGATCATCTAGGCCAGGCCGCCCGGGATTCTTCCCCCCATCCATATCTTCCTTGAAGATTTGATGTCCCTCTGCAGTCGCTTGTCTTCGAATGGGTTTCGTGAGATGGCGGTATAAACAACATACCTTCTTACTGTCAACACCATGAGGGGGGGAAGGCGAGTCCTGGAGACGGGCGAGATCATACCTGAATGAACCAACAGTCAACTGGGGTCGGTAGAGCCAGGGAGACACTTAGCTGCCCCGGGGAATGGAATGGGATGAGATGATTCCAGCCCCCCTCAGGCAGGTACAGCTGGGCTCACACCAGGAAAGCATCTTCGCCCACTATCTCGGGTTGGGTGGGTAGATCCAGTAAATGAAATCCTCGATCTGCGATCCCCCCTTCTAGGTGGGCCGGCCATGTGGGATTCCCCGTGTCGGGAGTTGCCTCCCCAATCCTCGACTGTGGCGCCCAAACCACTCAAGTTTCCCGGATAGAAGTTCCGCTCGCTACCATCTCAAGGAAGACGGTGGCGCAAGGTGGATCAGAACTGTGGTATGCTTGGGAGGACGCAGGAAACGCAGTGGGAGAAAGGTTCTTGCTCCCATTTGGGGGGGGGAGGTTGGGGAATGATGGGGATTGAAGGTAGGTGCAGCCACCGATAGGACATGTCGACGATGATTCTTGCCGTTTCACGACCATTGGCCAGGAGATCAAGTTGAATGGTTAGCTGAGGATCGGTCACCTGTCAGATCGAGTGCTATCTGATAGCCCATTGATGGGTGTGGTGCCTGACGATTAGGCTCGAGTCCCAAACCAGGGAAAGCCATCCGATTAATCCGAGTCGAAGATACAGAAGAGCCGCTTGGATCCGTTAGATTCTTGGAGTACCGAGCGGCCCTTGGTGGGATGGATGGTTGTCCCTTCGTGACGCATCTGACCCGATGGCGATCTAGATAAGATTGGTTGGTTGGTTGGTCGGTCGGTCATGAAGCCAGATTCACCGAGGCTGATCGTACCCTTGGATGGATCCCCATCAGGTCACCATGGCGCCCCCCTTACAGGATTGGAAACGGGTGGGATCAGCAAGTCCCCGTATTTGGTCCAACCGGTCGGCAATCGACCGTCCTACCTGAGCTTCTCATGTTCAGATTCCTGCCCCGTCTAGGTGGGCCATATCCCTGGCGGAGCTTCTTCTTCAACGCGGTCTTGGGTTTGGTTGTTGCTCCTTTGGGACTCACCTCCTTTGGGGCCCATCTACTCAGACATCTCTACTTGGCTGTCAACAGGCCTGTCAGTTGTGGCTGAGAAACAGGTTACAGAGTGGCGATGCTCACAACTGGTTGTTAGACCTGTACTTACTTACCTCCTTGTTGCTAGTATCTCAAGGGATCCAGTGAAATGGACAGGGGAACCCCCAGATGCAGTGGCAGTCCCCAGCATTGATCTCCAAACCCCTTACTTTTACCTTGAACTCCAATGCCTTGGTGTACCTAGACCTACCTTATACTTGAGGTGGGTTCCCCTCCCCTCTTGCTGAGAACCCTGCCCATGTTCCTAAACAGGACTTGCCTAGCATATTTCTCCAAGATATCAGGGACCCAGGACACAAAAAATCTCAAAGTTGCTCCAGGAGCCTCAAGCTTTACACACATACTCTCAGACCTGTCTAGACAAACACTGCATGCTTGTTTTGCCAGGACCATGTTCAGGTATAGGTAGCAATTTGACACTCAATAGTACTATTGAGTACCAAAAAATATATGTGTTTGCTTATGCCTTGAGCTGCAGTAAGTTTGATGTCACAGACAAGCTGCTAACTCCATACTTGAGAGCCACAACAACAGAAAATGCCAGGAAAATATTAGAAGTCACTTAGCAGCTATGCTCAGCTGATTAGAAGATGTATCTAGGACACAGGAAAGGGGCCTTAGGGATATTATTGTAGGAGAAGAATACTCTTCCAGAGGAGTTGGAGAAGAGGACCTATGGTACAAGAAGTTAAATCCAAGTGCCTTCAACTTCTTTTACCTCAAAGTTGAAGACAAATTGCCAATGAAATGCTCAAGTGCAAAAGCAACAAAGAGCACCTGGAAGGTGTTAGGAGACACCTACCAGCCATGCTCAGCTGTCAGGAAAGTCTATATTAAACCAAAATCTTTACCACAGTGCTACTCACAGGAGCAGAAATCAAAAAATCTGATCATCAGAACTCCTCTGTTAGTTCACAAGATGAAATTGGTGTTGATAAGCACTAAGGATGAAGATAAGACAGTACCCCAAGCCTTGTGAATAGCCTACCAGAGTGGTTTCTGTGCCTTATACTAGCTCTAGAGTCCAGAACTGATGATCTGATCTTAAATCACATATATCAAAGGCTCCTGGATCAGGAGTTTGGAAAACTAAGTGCCAACAAAAAGGAAAAAGAGGGCACATTAATAAGCAATGATAACCACCAATGTAGGTACCCAGGCCCTCTGAAGGCAACAGCAACCTTATTTGTGGCTGCTAAAAAAGGAAAGGACATGCACCAAGCTGGATGATTTTACAAGGTTCACATGGGCCTACTTCACAGAAAGAAAGGAAGAAGCTCTGTCTAAGCACTGGAATCTCAAAGCCATTGTGGAGAGAGAAACTGATGTGAAAATCAAGAAGATATGCTATGAGGTATTTATCACAATTTTCATGATTATACAAGATACACATGGGTCTACTTTATGGAGAGAAATGAAGAATCTATACGTAAGTTCAGGGAGTGGAAAGCTGGAGTGAAGTGCAAGACTGGCAAAAAAATTTAAAAAGTACACTCTGACAATGGTGCAGACTATACCTAACACTCTTCACACACTACTACAAGACTCATAGGATAAAGCAAGAGACTACTACACAATACTCCACACTGCAACATAGAATGTCTGATTATGCCAACATACTACAATTAGCATGGCAATTGATGATCCATGATTACTTTGCTCCCTTGATTTGGGGTGGAATTGGTGGCTGCTTCTACATATCTTAAAGACAGGAGTTGTAGCTGAGTACTTTGCAGTTCTACCCCATTCTGTTGTAAGAGCACTGGAGATATTAAAGTGATTGGGTGAACAAGTAGACTTTATGGCTTTCACTTAATGGTTTATTGAATATAATTGTAGTATCTGTACTTTTATATGCTCTTGGCAAAACAAGCATGCAGAAAGTATGTAAGAAGGTCACAAGAGCATATGGGCAAAGTTTGGGGCTGTTTGGGCAACTTTGAGAAATCTCATGTTCTAGATGACTGATGTTTTGGTGAAAATATTCCCAGTGAGTCCCAACAAGTAATATGGTCCAGATTTTCTGAGACTTGTAGGGAATGATCCAAGTGACCAAGTTAGACAAATATAAAGGTGCAAATATTACACTTGATACATGGTATGAATCTAAATTATATACAACACTCTCAGCAATATTAGATTGCAAAGTCTACTATTAAATAACTTCCTGGAAATCTGTCAAAATATGAGCCAAAAAGTGAAAATCATAGTTTTGGGCTAGTGCAGTGAAAGTAGGGCAAGCTGACTCTACAATACCATGGCAACAAAATTAATCAAATCTAGGGATATTCTTTTGGAGAAAAACTCATATCTCTGAACAAAAACAATATCTTATGATGATAAAAGTTCTTAATCAGGACTACCAACAGTCAGGATTGAGTTGGTGCAAAGAAATGCACTGTTTCTCACTCCAGACAACCTGAAAACTGTGGTCCAGCTGGAATCAGTGCTCACAAGAAGTGCAGAAGGGACAGCCTCAGTATGGCAAGGCAGTAGATTCAGCCTGATTAGCAATGGCCCAAAATTTCTGCATCAATCAGAGTACACACTTCATTAGGGCTATTCAGTCCATTCTCTAAAGCCCAACACTGCAAGGAGACCCTAAATAGTCCTCAGATGCAGTGTTGAATAGCTGCAATAACTGAAGAACAAGAGGTACTGCTGCAGAATCAGTTTTGGGACTTGATGAGATTACTGATCAAACACAAGTCAAATGGATGCAGATTACTCTTAGAAGACAAAATACATGTTCACTGGTACAAATGAAAGATACAAAGTAAGACCTGTAGTACCAGGATACCCTCAAACAGTAGGACTAGACTTCACTGAACTCTTTGCACTGGTGACTTAAGAAGTACCAAATGAAAGACTGTAAACAGGCAGCTACCATAATAGAGACAAACCTTGACTAGATTAGAACTTTACCAAATGATGAGAACTTGGTACCATCAGAAAGTTAAGGCTTGTCTTGGCAATACATTGATTGGTGGTCTGATATTCATCATACTAGGAACTTGTCATGATATATCATATTGCCTTGGAGTTGTTAGCTAACATAATTAGAGCTATAGATCTGAGCAAATTGGTTTGGTGTGGTGTTGTACAAGTCCAAAGGAGAAGCATTTCTAACACCTCTCAAGGATATGTTGTAATTATTAAGTGTCACCTAAATATTCATGCTAACTTAGTCACATAGATCTTATTCTTTGACCAGCATTCAGTCCTGACCAAGTTTCTTGTTGGGATTTATTCAGAATATTTGCACCAAATTATCAGATACCCAGATTATGATCTTTCTCAGAGTTATCCAAAAGCCCCCTTACCTTGCATACATATTCCTGGCATCTTTCTTAGCAAACTACACACATTTCTGTGCTCTATTTTGTCAAAAGTATAAACACCATACTTTTGATCAATAAATATACAAGTGAATAACATGTAAATACTCTAGTTCTCCACATCACTTCTAATACTGCTCATAATACTGCAACAGGTTGTAAGCCCCAAGCTTGCTGTCCACCTGGTGTCTACTTTGCCTTGGATCCTTTTCTGCTAGTCTGGCAAAAGACTTTCTGCAATATTACACTGCTAAAGTCATCAGTGACTACTGCTGCTATAAGAACTATGTTTGCAAGAATATTGCTGTGGAGAAGAAGGCCTTGCCTTCAAAAGACTCATTCAGTAACTACGCAAGCTAGTTATGAAGGTAAGTCTATCAAGCTGGCATGAATGTATATCAAGATATAGGGTACATTGGTGCTCTACCACTAAAGAAGAAAATTGCGTAATTCCAGCAAATGAAGGTCCAGATATACAATGAAGTGTATTGCTATATGTGTTCATATGATCTCAACTGACTATTAGACAAGCTTCTGGATAGGATGATATTGTGAATTGCAAGAAAAGAAAATGGATCATTATTGAATGATTGCTGGAGGAGGATTTTACCATCTCTGTTGCCACTCAAAATAAGGCTCAGAATGCAAATACTGGAGCTGTTAACCACCATTTTAAGTTACCTATTAATGGGAGAAGATCTCAGAAACAAGCTCCCTCAATTGTTAGGATCCTATTGATATATCATAAATATATATCCACCTGGAGTATGGATATGTGCTACACAATCCATTGGAAGAATGCTATAATTGTATCAAGTTTCTCAATACTGAAACCAATGTACCAGAATCTAAATATGGAGCTGTTAGACATGCTTTCACTCTGTTTCAGCCTCAAAACAGTGGGAGAAAATATTATACAAATTTAGCAAAATCAACTCAAGGAAACTCTACCACCAGCCAAAACAAGTGAATCAATTAATTGCAAGCCTGATTGGAGTATACAACCAAGCAACAGTTGGCAAGTATACAACTAAGAGACACTGAGAAGATAACATAGTACTTTATACTTGTTATATATATGTCACTTATTACAGTGGGAGAAAACACCTGGTGACATTTGATTCTCTGAATTGGATCAGAAGAATTGTAATTGATCAAGTTACTTCCAAGCTCTGCAACTCAAAAGCTGATTTATTGGAGTCTAATACCAAAGTATTGATGAAACTAGCTTTTAAGTGCAGCTGGTTTGATTAAATTTGGTCAACTCTATTCAAAGTACATGATTGATCTGAGTGGATGCCAATTTTGCTTATATCACTCTCAAATAGTCAATTATTCTGGACCAATTATGTCACAAGGACTTCTATGCTCAAACACACTGTGGTTACATCTATAAGAAAGTCCAGAACCATCCCACAAAGTGAACTTTCCCTGGTCATCAGCAGAGAGAGAAAAAGAAGAAAAATGGGAAAATACTACTACCTTATAATAGGGTGCTTTACAAATGGAGCAAAAGCCTATGTAGGCTATATTTGGACTATCTGGCAATGCAAATATGCTCCAGGGAGCCTCTTGTACAAAGTGCTCAAGCCACAAACCCCAGAAGAGCCTTGAAATCTCAACAGGATCTCTCAGGTATTGTAGTAAATATTGGAGCAGATTATTTAAAGCAGAAGTCTTGATGTCTGCTCTGTATGTAGCTGAAAGAAAAGAATGCAAGGATAAACCAGATAGTTTTTATGGACTCTGAAGACACTAATAAGGTCAGTTAGCCTTGCAAACCAAGCTCAGCATTGAAAATAACTATTAGGCAAGCAAGGAAAATCAAAGCCCTGTTGAAGAGAATCTCACTCTGGAAAAACAACAGTCTCTGTTGTAAAAACTTGTAATTCCACCTAAATATTCACCCAACTTTGTCACTTAGATCATTACCTTCAAAACCTAGAGAATACAGACCAAATTCCTTGTTGGGACTTACTTAGAATACTTTCACTAATAATACCAGGTACTCAAGACATGAAAATTCTCAAAGTTGTCCAAACAGCCCCAAACTTTGCACACATGCTCTTGGGACCTTCCTTAGCCTATTCTACATGTTTGCTATTCCAAGTTCATGTAAGAGTATAACTACTACATTTACATTCAATAAATCACTAAGTAAAAACTACATAATCTACTTGTTCTTCCAATCACTTCCAATATCTCCAAGACTCTTACAACAGGCTATGAGCCCCAAGCTGTCACTCTATGCAAGGTCTACTACTGCTATTACTGGAATTTTTCCCTCTGCTGAAAAGTTGGATGTATCTAACTACCAGGTATGAAAGGTGAGGATGAAGATGCTGCTAAAAGAAAGAGGCCTTTGGGATATTGTCATGGGAAAAGAATGCCCTCCTAAAAACATGGGAGAGGAAGCCTTAAAGTACCAGAAGAAAGAACAAAGTGCCTTTAACTGCATTTGCCTTAATGTTAAGGAGAAATTGCTAATTCAATGCTCAAGAGCAAAAACAACAAAGAATGCCTGGAAGGCATTAGGAGACACCAACCAGTCATGCTCAGCTGCTAATAAAATGTATCTGAGACAAAAATTCTTTACTACAAAGATGCTGCCAGGAGAAGAAATGAAAAATCTAATTAACAGAAATACCCTGCTGGTAGATGAAATGGAATCTGTGGGTGTACCAACTACTGATGAGGATGTGATAGTTACCATCCTGGATAGCCTGACAGACAATTTTCAGGGCCTTGTATCAGCCCTAGAGTCCAGAACTGAAGATTTGATCTTAAATTAAGTATATGCAAGGCTCCTGGATGAAGAATCAAGAAAATCAAGTGCCAATAAGAAGGAAGAAGAAAATGCCTTAATAAGCAATGATAACCATCAAAGAAGGTACCCAAGATCCTACAAAGGCAACAGCAACCTGTTTTGTAACTACTGCAAAAGGAAAGAACACACATCAGACTGGTTTCTCAAAAAGAGAGATAATCAGCAAAAGAAGCCTGAATATGAAAATACTGCAACAACTGAAGATCAACTATTCATATCTGCACTAAATATGACCACCAGCAAGGACTCTCAGATGTGGTATATTGACTCTGGAGCATCTCAACACTTTACACACCAACTAGAACTTTTTACCCAATATTAAGAAACTCCAATTAAGAATGTTTTCATGGGTGACAATAGAACACTTGATGCAGCGGGAGAAGGAACTATTCAAGTAAATCTAAGAAGCAGTGAAGGAAGCCATACACTGACCTATAAAGAAGTACTCTATGTACCAGAAATAGCCAAGAACCTACTATCTGTAAGCAAGGCCACTGCAAAAGGACTCAGCTTCAGCTTTGACAATTCTGGATGCAAGATCACTGATCAAAATGGTGCCCATATTGCTGCGGGTATCAGAGATCAGAATCAATACAAGTTGACTGATATTCCATCATATTTGAAAGCCAATGTAAGTAACTTAAATGAAGAAACACCAATGCTTTGGCATAGGAGATTTGGGCACATCAATTTTGATTATTTGTGCAAAATGATCCAAGATCAGCTAATTTCTGGAGTGAAAATTGATCCCCCAGCTAATTTGGAGCACTGTTAAGCCTGTATATAGGGAAACAAGCCAGACAACCACTCAAGAGCTTTGGGTTAATCAATACTAAGAAAAAATCAGATCCAGTTCACTCAGATCTGTGTGGACCTATGCAAAATTTATCCTAGGCAGGATGAAGTAGTTGATCACTTTTATTGATAATTATACAAGATACACATGGGTCTACTTCATGGAGAGAAAGGAAGAAGCTCTGTCTAAGCTCAGAGAGTTTGAAGCTCTGGTGGAGAGAGAAACTAGTGAAAAAATCAAGAATATACTCTCTGACAATGGTGGAGAAAATACCTCAAAACTCTTCATCCACTTCTGCAAGATTCATGGGATAAAGCAAGAGACTACTGTATCATACTCCCCACAGCAAAATCAAGTAGCAGAACATACTAACCAATCAATAATTTATATGGCAAGATCTATGATCTATGATCAAAAATTATCCTATGAGTTTAGGATGGAATCATTTGCCACTGCTGTATACCTTAAAAATAGGAGTTATAACAGAATACCTCATGATTCTACTCCATTTGAAGCATGGTATGGATACAGACCAAGTGCACAACATCTAAAAATATTTGGGTGTACAGCATATGCCAAGAAACTGCCCAGAAATCAGTCAAAATTTGAGCCAAAAAGTGTAAATTGCATATTTGTGGGCTATTGCAATGAGAGTATGGCATACAGACTCTACAATACTAAAGCAAAGAAGCTGATCAAGTCCAGGGATGTGTTGTTTGATGAAGATTCAAGATTTTCTCAAAAATGACATCTAATGATGACAAAAATCTGATCTCAGGCCCACCAATTGTCAGGACTGAATCAGAGCAAAACAATGAGCATTTTTTCCCTCCAGAGGACTCTAAAACTGTGGTTTGGCCTGAATCATGGCTCAGGAATATCCCAGAAGTGATCATTCCAGTATTAAATGCCCAGAGATCTGCAATGACTGATGAATATCAGTCCAGGATGGAAAATCATACCTGAAGCTTAGTTAAATTACCAATCAACGAAAAATCAATTGGATGCAGATGGATCTTTAAGACAAAATACAAGGCTGATGGTTTGATTGAAAGATACAAAGCAAGACTTGTGACCAAAGAATATTCTCAAACAAATAAGGTTGACTATACTGAGACCTTTGCACCGGTAGCCAAGTTTAATTCCATCAGATTAATATTGGCTATTGCAGCCAAATATAAGTTCTTTATTCATCAAATGGATGTAAAAGCTGCATTTTTGAACGGAGAACTTGATGAGGACATGTATATGGACCTGCCTGATGGGTTTGTTGACCAAAATAAGTCCCATTTGGTCTGCAAGCTTAAAAGCCTCTATATAGTCTTAAACAATCACCAAGAGCCTGGAGTTGCAAGATAGATTCTTATCTGGAATCTTTGAGTTTCAAAGGAGTAATGCTGACTATAGTATATACTATAAGCCAGATAGAGCAAATCCAGCTCTATGAGCTCTATATGTGGATGATCTTATTATAGCCACCAATAATCTATTAACATTGGAAGAGACTAAATCCAGCCTATCTAAGGGGTTCAAGATGTCCAATCTAAGAGAACTCAGTTACTACTTAGGGATTAAGTTCTCCATAGACAAAAGTACCCAGGCTATTACCCTAAGCCAATCCAAGTATATTCAAGATATACTAAAGAGGTACCAAATGGATGACTATAAACTGGCACCCCAATGGAGACAAACCTTAACTCTGTCAAAACTCAACCAAATCAAGAGAGCTTGGAGCCATCTGAAAGCCCTAACTTTCCTTATCAATCTATGTTTGGTAGTCTGATGTATATCATGCTTGGAACATGTCCAGATATCTCATATTCAGTGGGAGTTGTCAGCCAACATAATCAGAACTATGGATTGGATCATATTGCAGCAGTTAAGTGGACTTTTATATACCTAGAAGGAGCTGCTGATATCTGCTTAAGATACACTTATAAGGATACAGAGCAGGACCTTGTGGGATACTCTGATGCTGATTGGGGACAAAATTTGAATGACAGAAGATCAACCACAGGATGCACCTTTCTTTACTGTTGAGGAGCAATTTCATGGAATTCAAGAAAGCAACCAACCGCAGCACTTTCTACCACCAAGGCAGAGTATATGGCAGCCTGTGAGGTTACAAAAGAAGCAATGTGGTTAAGAAAGCTTTTTACAGATTTGGGCCTATGTCAAAAAATGCCTATTACTTAATTTCAAGATAATCAAGAATGTATACTATTAGGTAGAGATCCAACTTTTCATGCTAGAAATAAGTGCATAGATATTAGACATCATTTCATACATGAAGCTATAGAGAATAGCTTGGTTAGCTTAGTTTACTGTCCTTCAGATGAAATGATTGCAGACATATTTACCAAACCATTAGCTAGAGACAAGTGTGAATATGTTAGGTCAAGATTGGGACTAGTCAGTATGAACATTTAGCTGAGTGGGAGTGTTGCAAAAATTTGTAATTCCACCCAAATATTCACCTAACTTGATCACTAAGACCATTACCTTCAAACCTAGAGAACACTGACCAAATGCCTTGTTGGGACTTAGAATATTTTTACCAAAAATACCAGGTACCCAGAACTTGAAAATTCTCAAACTTGTCCATACAGCCCCAAACTTTGCACACATGTTTTTGGGACCTTCTTTGACCTATTATACATGTTTGTTATGTCAAGACCATGTAAAAGTATAAATACTACTTGTACATTCAATAAAACATTAAGTGAAAACACCATGATCTACTTGTTCTTCCAATCACTTCCAATATCTCCAACACTCTTATAACAGTCTCTACTCTACAAATTTATTCCAATAAGACAAAAGCAGCTTTGCTAATCCAAATCAGTAGAAGAACTCTGAAGATAGCTACCAAACAACCAATGGCACTTTCTGAAACCAAGCAGTGTATATCAAGAGGCAAATAGACTTTGAATCTACTGTAAATGAATTAATAAGTCCAAAGATAGTTATAGCAATTTAAGGAAGACAAAGATGACCACTCTAGACCATTTTTGTAAATCTGAATCACCAAAAAGATGTGGTTCAAGTGTGGGCAGGCCATCTCAGCTCTGAGTTGAGCAAAAATTTATCTTAGCCATATTGTACATGCTGCAGTGCCAGGAAATGAGGATAATTGGGATCAGGCGTAAATGACAAAACCTTAACTTGGTCCAATATAGGTCATTTCTTTTACCTCTTATAATGTCAAAATGATGGAAGTAGCTGTCCCTGAGCCTAATGGACATGCAGTGATCTTGTCTGAATACACTATACTTTTGCCCCAAAATAAGGAAACTCCAGATCCACCAATAATGACAAAACCTTAACTTCACCAAAAGTAGGTCCATTTTGCTCAAATATAAAGCATCAGTCAGCTAAAAGACTATATATCATTATTCCATTCTGACAATTAGACTCACCTCATTATTCAAGCCCATACTACTGATCAAAGTTAATTATTAGTACTACAATCATATCAATCAGATTTATAGGCATACTATTGAGTAGATATGCACATTGGTTTACAAGTAGCTTGTTCAATTAAGTTGAGCACAAGTTCATATATTGTTGGATACTTTATTAGTCCAGTATGCAACATAATTAAATTTTATATGCTTATTACAGATTGCACACTTTCAATATGCATTTATTACTTACAAATATTTTTTTGAGTGGGAGTGTTGTGATTATTGAGTGTCAGCTAAATATTCATGCTAACTAAGTCATATATATCTTATTCTTTGACTAGCATTCTGTCCTGGCCAAATTTCTTGTTGGGATTTCCTTGGAAAATTTTCACCAAATTAACAGGTATCCAGATTATGATCTTTCTCAGAGTTGTCCAAAAGCCCCCAAGCTTTGTGCACATATTCTTGGGACCTTCCTTAACAACCTATACATATATGTGTGCTCTAATTTGTCAAAAGTATAAATACCATACTTTTGATCAGTAAATCCACAAGTGAGTAACATGTAAGTCCTCTACCTCTCTGCATTGGGTCTAATACTCCTCAGAATATTGCAACAGTATAGGCATATACTATGTTATCTTGGTGCTATAACCCTGGACAAAAGCTTGATACATACTTTTAGGTTTTCCTACCACTCTAATGTGAAAAAGAATAAAGACTTAAGCTTTTTAAGAAAACCTGTCAAGTCACAATTGCTAACTTGGATGTCTAAGCAAAAGTAGGTGCTGCATTCAGCATCATTTGGGACCAAAATCTGTGGTAAGATTTGTGATTCCACCTAAATATCCTCCTAGCTTGGCCAATTAGATTGTTGCATTCAAACCCTAATGAATACTGACCAAGTTCTGTTATCTTGTATCAGGATTGGTTTGGGGCTTGTTCTGCAATGTAGAGGCTAATCCACAATATACAACAACTTCCAGTATGCTAATACTGAAGTAGTTTATTGGGAGTTTGATATACTGATAGAAGATATAACTTTCACTAATTTCCTCAATCATAGGCTCAAAATATACTATAGGCAGTGTTTATCACTTCTACAGCAGTGTTCTGACCTTCTGTCAACTAATGGGCTTATTTACTTTTATAATAACTTTTCCTTATTTGGAAGTCACTTTCCTCTCTGAGAAAATATTTCCTAATATGGAAATTCTGAACTCCCCCTTAACCTACAGGGGTGTGTTGTAGAAGTCACTAAAGGGGTCTTTAGACTACAGGAGTGTCTTTAGAGTAAAGGGGTTTCTTAGAGGGGACTTTTCCAACAGAAAAGTGGTAGTTGCTTGTAGAACTTAAATTGGATTCTTGTAAGCTTTGCAGTCTCTTTACTGATGTAGTACTAATTAAAGTCAGAATACTCAACAGTGCAAGTGATGCAGGGGAAGTCTTATAAACTTTAAACTTGTAATTGTAGTGTGGAGATTCTGGAAAGAGAGGCTCTCTCTTTATTTTTCAGCTGGGGAAGTCATATATATGAAAATTCTGAAGGATCAAAGTTTTTGGGCAATTGCGCTGTAGTAGGGTGACAGTGACACCCACTGACAGATGTGCTCATTCCCACATTTTCTACTTCCCTATATCTCTACTACACTTATTTTAGTTTTATCTCATTTGTCTTACCCAATCAGTACTATCCCATAAGCCAGTTGACTATCTCACTTGCCTACCTTATTGCATAAGTTACCCCTTACTTTATATAAGATTACTAGCTATAAGGGCTTCTATATTAGGCAGGTACCCATGCTAGTACCCGTGACACATGATCAACCTGTGACACCATCCCTACCATTTCCATACCATATATGGTATCCCTATGTTACACAGGTTTCAGAGTACTGATTCATGATTGGTTGGAGGTGCTGTGCCTCTTAGAACCTTCTGGCACCTACTCAGAACATTCTTAGGTCATACTGATGCCATTAATATTTCTATTGATATCTGGAACCTTCTGGAATACCATGCTTAGTAATCACTTAGCCAGTGAGAAAAGTGTATAAGGGAGGCTATCCCTCAACGATAAATCATCATCCCTTTTATCAATATACCAACTTGTTGATTAGTGTGATCACTGCTACCTGCTGCTACCTGCACTTCCAACCCCAGACCATAAGACACCAACTAAGTTGGGGATTGTAGCTCAATAGTTTTCCCTTGACAAGCTTGTGGCTTTATTCCCCTTCACATTAGATTAGAGACAGAACCCAAGTATTCCTAGCAAGCTGTTGCCAGAGATTATTGCTCCCAGTGAATACCCCACACACAAAACACTTGAGAAGTGTTGGACGTATCTCTCCCTTGGACCTATACACCACCACAGCGCAATCAATACACGTGATACAAAGCTAAAATTTGCAGTGGTGCAGATTGGACATAGGCGCAGCACCTGTGAATAAATCACGTGATTTGATTGGCTGGTTCAAAAGTTACACGTGATCAAAGTCACCATAGTAATCCTAGCAATAAGCATAGTATATATAATAATTGAACTCTTTTGGTCATAACTCCTTAAGTACTGCTTCAAATGAGCTGAAACTTGAAGCATGTGTTGGCTACTACATGTTCTGTATGCCATAATATTCTTGGGTGGATTGCTTGCCAGGGTCTGGAGCATTTGTCCTTCAAAGTTGGAAATTCTTGATCTTTCACTTGTGTGTTACAATAGCAAAAAGCAAAATAAAGAAATGAGTGCAATATTGGTTTAGAGATATTGTAGTTAGTTTAGCTCACTGTCCTTTAGATCAAATGATTGTAGACATATATACCAAGCCATTAGCTAGAGACAAGCTTGAATATGTTAGGTCAAGATTAGGACTAGTCATTATGAACATTTAGCTGAGTGGGAGTGTAGTAAGAGCTTGTAATTCCACCTAAATAGTCACCTAATTAGCAACTTAGATCATTACCTTCAAATCCTAGAGAATACTGACCAAATTCCTTGTTGGGATTTACTTGGAGTATTTTCCTCAAAATACCAGGTGCCAAGAACATGAAAATTCTCAATGTTGTCCCAGCAGCCCCAAACTTTGCACACATGCTCTTGGGATCTTCCTTAACCTATCTATGTGCTTGGTATGCCAAAATCAAGCAAAAGTATAAATGCTACTCTTACATTCAATAAATCAATAGGTGAAAACCACAGAGTCTAATTGTCCTCCTAATGACTTCCAATATCTCCAAGACACTTGCAACAAAAGATGTCTATTCTGAGTATACCGCACAAGCACTGCCACCAAAGTAAGATAGCTGTTAGTACAGTTTTCTAGGTGCAAATTTCTTGTTGTAGGAGTGTCTCCCTTGCCTACAGTTCTCACTGGCAAAGTGATATCTAACAAAGTCACTCTAGAAACACACTGGAGATAAGTGGAAATCCCAAGAGCATAACAATCAGCTAACAATACTCTAACAAGGTACTGAAAGCTTTAATAGGCACAGCATACCCATATAATTAGGGATCAGTACTATGAAATCTGTGTAACATGGAGAAGCCATATAAGATGTACCAGTGGTGGGGATGGTGGCATGATGTAAGTCAAGAGTCACAGGTACTGCTTTGCATACATGCCTAATATAGACAACCTTGTTTCTGTAATCATTTGCAAAGTAATGGATAACTTGAGTGTTTTATCCATGCCAGAAGTGCAATAAAGCTTTTCAATGGCTTAACTGAACCAAAGGGACAATCAAATGCACAATCTTAGAGTTGTCAGAAGTGGTGGAGATATCAGCAAAATAATTCAGTCTAATACAGGTCTTGGATATAGCTGGGTTTGCTATGCAGGTTTGGCTTGATGTTCTTTGGAGTGTTAAGTATTCTAAGCTTGGGTAGAAACTAGAGCAGAAATGTTGCATTCTTGACTTTGTTGAGGTAAAATCTTAATCTTGCTGAGACACACACTGTACCAAAAGGTTCAGTCAGCATTATTTATACTGTTACAATCAAGTCAAACTTGTAAATGCCATGAAGCTGGATTTGTTGTAAGAGTCTTGGAGATATTGGAAGTGATTGGGAGGACAAGTAGATTAAGTGGTTTTCACTTAATGATTTATTGAATGTAAAAGTAGAAATTTATACTTTTACATGGTCTTGGCATTACAAACATGTAGAATAGGTTAAGGAAGGTCCCAAGAGCATGTGTGCAAAGTTTGGGGCTGTTTGGACAACTTTGAGAATTTTCATGTTCTGGGTACCTTGTATTTTGGTGAAAATATTCTGATAAATGCCGACAAGGAATTTGGTCAGTATTCTCTAGGATTTGAAGGTGATGATCTAAGTGACTAAGTTAGGTGAATATTTAGGTGGAAATACAAATTTTTACAACAGGATTAAGTCAGAGCAGTTTGGGTGTAGTTAGGAGCATAAGATAAATTAATAATGCATCATCATTCAGCTGATTTCTTGGAAACTGCCAACGGATTGTATAGAGCCCAGATGACTAGTTATCTGTGAAAGCCTCAGAAGGAGCCCAATGACTTTATACTACTGTTTATCCACAAACCTCTATATGTTCTGGCCTTCAGCTTTCTCTGCATTATCTAGAATCTCATCTGCTAGAATTTGCAATAAACCCTTCTAATAATCAAGTGAGTTTTCCTGAGCACTGCTCCTGAGGCAGTGCTGCAATCTTCTAGTGCACCTATCATTGCTCCCAAAATCCACAGCTGGTGGGACTTTCAAAGAATTTCTATGGTCTTAGTATGGAATGCATTTATTTTTGTGGACCTGACCAGCCAAAACAAGCAAATGGCTTATACCAATATAAACTTAATGGAGTTGCAATGATATCAATATGGACCACTTTTGGCATTATTGCAGCTGTATATTGACCTATTCTTAACCCTACATAATGCTATGGTACCAGTTTACCAAATTATAGTTTGCTTCTCACCTCCCCTTATGCCACTTGTAAACTCCACCATAAAACCACCCTGCTTTCTTTGTTTACCCACTGCTACCATGGGTATTCCAGAAGGAGTTGGAATCAAATAAAATATGGCCTCTTGCCTACTAATCTCTACATATGAGCACAACAACTGCAATTGACATGCCTCTATCACCTCAACTTCATGGCTTTTCAGTGTAATACTCACAAAGCTGCAATATACCCTGAATTGCTGGTAACATATACATCTTGCAAGCATATGCTTAGTTGCCACCGCCTTTGCTATTTGTACCTCAGGAATATCTGTAAGATACCTTTAAGTATTTACCAAATATATTCCTTCTCCCTGGCAGGATTTCAGAGCCTCTTATAGGTGTGCCAAGATTTTCATTTGCGTAAGTTCCATATTGAGCAATGTAGAAGCTGGTTTGTATCCAGTAGAAACCCAGCATACTTTGGCAAAGTTGTCCTAATGCTTGTTGTGCCCAACTCAACCTTGCCTTGCTTAATTAGCTACCCACTTATTGGACTACTTAGCTTTGTAATGCCTAAGGCATAGGTGTATCCTTGTGGGCATCAGTCCTCAATATCTTCAAGCTCTTCCTGGCTGTCCTCCATGTGCCAGCTCATCACATCCATGATTGACTTGAAGGGTCTATTCTTGATGAGATTGGGATATGGTATTACTTGTAAGTTGACTCATCTTATTATCTCCCCAGAAATCTGCTCTGTAGGAAGATCCAAAAAGATGAAGTCTTGCACTTTATTCTCCACACACTAAGCAAGATGGGATAGGGAATGATCTATGTGTGCAACTTTATGCTTGAAGTATCGCTGCTCAAACCTTGTCACAAGCTCCTTGCATAAATGCTGTAGACTGGCCAAATTGGCATTACCCTGTGAAAAATAATTTGGTCTTGCAGGTGGATCCAATCTGGATCAGTCATCAAGATTCTGTCAGGAGACTGCTACAATACCAGCAGCTTGCAATTAATCACCATCTACACAATCTTGTGATAGGATCACAACAGCATTTTGCTAATTTTACAGCCAAATAAAGTTGATAAAGTATAAAGGTGTTTGTTTGGTGCTTTGCCAAGGGTGGCATGGCATTTTTGCTGCCTTAATGCACTTTAAAACTATTTGAGTGGATATAACTAGCCAGTACATCCAACTGCCTTATATAGCAAAATATTTGATGGTGTTATGACAGCATCTTTGTGAGCCTCTGATAGCATTATCACAGCAGTGTTGGCAGCCTATAGATAGTGCTGTATAATGTTACCATACCAATTTACCAAATAGTATATCATCAGTATAGGAATATTGTTGAAAGCAAATACATTGCTCCCAGTGGAAAGCTTTTGCTCCATTAAATACCCACTGTCTTAAGTATCTCTGGTCTCCAATTAATTCCATATGCTGGCCAATGGATTATAGCTTGCCAACTTTGCTGCAATTACATGTGGATTTCTGTACATTCTGTGGTAATGGAAAGTATTCCATTACTACAATATCTCTGAATCAATATTCACTCATTTCTTTATCTTGCTTTTTGCTATTGTAACACACAAGTGAAAGATCAAGAATTTCCAACTTTGAAGGACAAATGCTCCAGACCCTGGCAAGCAATCCACCCAAGAATATTATGTCATACAGAACACATAGTAGCCAACACATATTTCAAATAACAGCTCATTTGAAGCAGTACTTAAGGAATTATGACCAAAAGAGTCCAATTATTATATATACTATGCCTTATTGCTAGGATTACTAGGGTGACTTTGATTGCATGTAACTTTTGAACCAGCCAATCAAGTCACGTGATTTATTCACAGGTGCTGCGCCTATGTCCAATCTGCACCACTGCAAATTTTAGCTTTGTATCACATGTATTGCTTGCACAATTGCGCAAAAACTTTGATCCTTCAAAATATTCATAAATATGACTTCCCCAGCTGAAAAATAAAAGGAGAGCCTCTCTTTCCAGAATCTCCACACTACAATTACAAGTTTAAAGGTTATAAGACTTCCCCTTCATCACTTGCACTATTGAGTATTCTGATTTTGATTGGTACTACATCAGTAAAGAGACTGCAAAGCTCACAAGATTCCATTCTAAGTTCTACAAGAAACTACCACTTTTCTGTTGGAAAAGTTCCCTCTAAGAAACCCCTTTACTCTAAAGACAACCCTTTAGACACCGACTTAGTCTAAGGACCCCTTTAGAGACCCCTTTAGAGACCCCTTATGAAACCCCTTTACTCTAAAGAAGCTCCTTTAGGCACCCCTTTAGTGCAAAGTCCACTTTAGAGACCACTACAAGAAGCCCCTTTACTCTAAAGACACCCCTTTAGACACCCCTTTAGGTCTAAATACCCCTTTAGAGACTTCTACAGCACACCCCTTTAGGTTAAAGGGGAGTTCAGAGTTTCCATATTAGGAAATATTTTCTCAAAAAAGGAAGTGACTTCCAAATAAGGAAAAGTTACTATCAAAGTAAATAAGCCAATTAGTCAACAGAAGGTCAGAACATTGATGTAGAAGTGATAAACACTGCCTACAGTATACTTTGAGCCTAAGATTGAGAAAATTAGTGAAAGTTATATCTTCTATTGGTATATCAAACTCCCAATAAACTATTTCAGTATTAGTATAATGGAAGTTGTTGTATATTGTTGATTAGCCTCTACATTGTAGATCAAGCCTCAAACTAATCATAATACAACATAACAAGAATTTGGTGGAGGACCTGGGTAGTGTGAACCTTTCACTATACAAGCATCAAGAAATGTTACAAGAATGACCAATACACCACTCCCAGTGTTAATAGCCACTTTTAAAGGTGCCATTCCAGTAACATTCTCTCCTGAGAGTGTTACTGAGTTTCTAGAAGAGTTTAACGTATAGCTGCAGCATTTGAGCTATCACACAAGAACAAAATCCAGTTATTTCCCTTTCTCTGTGAAGTTGAGGTATCAAGACTCTTACAAAGTTTGGATCCATTTAAGATATCTGTTGGCGCTAACTATAACTGGGACACTGCTCAACAAGCTATTTTAGCTGAGTACCAAAAGAAAGCACAGTTTGTTACACCAAATGAGCTAGAAATGCCTTATGACAAGACCCAACCCTTGCAGAAGTACATTCAAAAGTATGAGTCAAAAGGAAGGCATGTTGAAGCAGCTATTGGAATTCCAAGATTTTATCAAAGAAGCTATTTTCTGATGAATATAACTCCTGTGATACGTAATGCCATTAGCCACCAAGTTCAGGCTACAAGCTCCTACGACAATGTTAAACAAATGGTGTTAAACTATCAATCAGGGAGACAAGTCATGGATTCCATTCATATTCAAATGAAGATTTCCGCTCCAGCTAAACAAATTCTTCATTGTACAAGTAGCCCACAAAGTGATCAGGTTAATGAATTAATTGATGCATTAGGAAAACTGATGCTTAAGTTGGACTCTCAAAGTGTAGCATCATCAAGCATCAACAAGGCAAGACCAGAAAATCCCAAAACAACCAGTAATTATCCACAGCAAACCAAATATTGTGTGTACTGTGAATCTGCTGAGCATAGCCGTTATGGTTGTCAAATATTGAATATTGATATTGACAGTCATAAGGTTATGATTGATTGTTATGGGAAGATCTGTGATATTGCTGGAAACCCCTTGCCTATCAACAGAGGATATAGTGGAATGAGGTCCTATGTACTTGCTCAAGAAGAATCAAGTAAAAGCACCAAGACATCAAATTTCATACAAATCCAAAAGACTGCAGAAATTCCAAGCAATGAAAGTTACGTACTCACAATATCAGTTCCATCAGGGCAGGTCCAAGAATATCTAATGGAAAAAGAGGAAGTTGAAGAGCTTAATAGCCTTATTGTTAAGAGAAAGAATGCTTCTACAGAGACCAATCCTAAAAAAGTGTGTACCAACAAAAGAAATCAGCCAATTGTTGAAATCCCAGTACAGCCAGAAACATCAAAAATCCAAAAAGAACACTTGCAATCTCAATCTAAGTATGACACTACTGCAATTACACAGAAAGTTATTGACAAATTCTGGAAATCTCCATTTCCACAACTTACAAATCAGGAAATGTTCACTGCCATCAACAATTGCAGTCAACTACTACCAGAAATGGTTAAGCCTATGAACAAAGATATCCTGAAGAATTATCAATAACAGTCATCAACTACGCCATCAAGTGAACAACTACAATTTGAAGTGGAAAAAGCCTTTTACTCTATTACAACAGGAAGCTATGCTGCTACAATCAACAATGTTGAAGTGGAATATGTTTTTGATACTGGATCAGAAATCAATGCTATCACCACTATGACTTTTGAAAAAGTCAAATTGCCATTGACAGAAGTTGACTGGAATATGAGAACTGCTACAGGTGCAACTGAGAAGATGCTTGGACTTTGTCACTCTGTACCAACTGAAATTGGAGGAATCAGGGTTACTTCTCCCTTTTTCATTGTTGCCAATAGACCCACTTTTGAGGTATTGTTGGGACAACCATATGAGTCAAAATCTCTTCTACAAGCTGATAATAGACCTGATGGAAGCTTATGGCTGACAATCACATCTGACAATTGAAAAAGAAGGGCAACCTTTTGTGCAGCAGAAAAGAATAATCCAAGAAATGCAGACTCCATTCCAGTACAAAACATACAGGTTCATAAGGATATTCTGTTTTATGATCAACACTTCATTCCATGTACCACAAGTAAGACAAATACCAAGTATAAGCCAGTTGCATTGAAAGCAAAGCCAGTATCTACTGGAATCTCACCATCTGCCCATGACAATCCTCAAATGGAGCCTTTGCACAAATATGACAAAATCAGACTCACAGAAGAGAAGCTCAAGGAGTTGGCTATTGGGACTACTCTTTCCACTGAGGAGAAAAGTCTCTTGACTATGCTACAATGCTATGACAATGTCTTTGCATTTAATGATGCACAAAGAGGATGTCTATCCACAGAGCTATTTCCACCGGTTAAGATCCATACCGTTGAACATACACCATGGGCACTGAGATCATATCCTATTCCCTCAAGATTACTGAACAAAGTAATTGAAATGCTACAATCAAGATTTCAAAGTGGAGTCATTGAATATAGCTATGGACCCTATTGCAATCCCTGGTTTACACCATTGAAGAAAAATGGAAGTCTATGGTTTATACAAGACATACAGCATTTGAATAAGGTCACCATCAAAGATGCTATGCAACCACTAATACAACATGAGTATATTGAGTCATTTACTGGATATCCTCTGATTACAACATTGGATCTTTATTCAGGATATGACCAAATACTTCTGGATCCTACCTCAAGAAATTTCACGGCTATGGATACACCAATAGGACTCATAAGGATGACAAGAATTTCTCAAGGATGGACAAACTCTGTCCAAAATTCTCAATGTTGTGGTAGGGTAAACATACCTCCCACAGACAAGTTTAATCATATAGTCATTATGATATACTTATCCATATATTATCTTATCAGTATTATCCCATTCTTCTTTTGCCCATATTAACAGTATTATCCCCATATGATGTTTACCCTGATTAGTTATTAGCATTAGTTATCCCAGATGTTATTCAGCTTTGTGATCAGTGTATGTATCTACATACGGCAAGTACCCATGTCAGTACCTGTGACACATGACCTAGGTCTGTGTTACCATCCCTACCATTCCAATACCATATATGGTATTTCTATGTTGCACAGGTTTCAGACTACTGATTCATGATTGGTTGGATGTGCTGTGCCCTTTAGAACCTTCCAGGACATTCTTGGCATATTTTTAGCTCATAGTGATGTCATCAAGAATTCCACTGATGCCTAGAATCTTCTAGAACCTTGTCATTAGTAATCACTTGGCAATCAGGAAAAGTATTTAAGGGAAAGCAATCCCTCATCAATAAATCATCCCTTATATCAGTAACACTTCTACCTTATTGATTAGCAGTTGATCACTGCACCTGCCTTCAACAGTACAACTCAGACCTGCCATCAAGAAGCTTTTCAGGGTTGTGCACAAGACTCACAGAGGCCTTTGGAGACACTTGGAGCACCTAGGAAGCTAGAGAAGCAGGAGCTTTAACCATAGTGACATATTGACAAAGACATCAGTAGTTTAGACACAGAGGTTATTGCACCCATCAGACATCTCACACACCTTGAGTTGTGTAGCTTCTCCCAGGAGTACCTCTACACCACCACAATGTGCAATGATATGAGTTTTGGATGACTGTTTCCCTGAAATATGCCGACCATTTCTTGATGACATTGCAGTTAAGAATATGTCCAGAGAAAAAGATACATTGCATATCTTACCTCAAGTAAGAAGTTATGTTTATGATCACATATGCACTACTGAAAGGGCCATGAAAAAACTTCAAGCTTCTGGTCTGACTGTATCCGGAGCCAAATGCAAGTTTGGCTCCAACAAAGCAATCATTCTAGGTGAACTTGTTACCAAAAAAGGGAGATTGCCTGATCCTGCAAAACTTTCATTGGCACTAAATTGGAAGCCACCAAGGAATATTCATCAAGTCAGACAATTATTAGGACTTACTGGTCTATTCAGAATCTGGATCAACAACTATGCTCAAATTGCTAAGCCACTGACTCAGTTATTACAGAAAAACCAGAAATTTGAATGGCATGAAGAACAGGCAAATGCTATGTTGACATTGCTTGAGTCATTATCAAGGCCACCTGTCTTAGCAGCTATAGATTACAGATTTATTGATTCATAACCATAAAGGGGAGTTCAGAGTTTCCATATTAGGAAATATTTTCTCAAAAAGGAAAGTGACTTCCAAATAAGGAAAAGTTACTATCGAAGTAAATAAGCCAATTAGTCAACAGAAGGTCAGAACATTGATGTAGAAGTGATAAACACTGCCTACAGTATACTTTGAGCCTAAGATTGAGAAAATTAGTGAAAGTTATATCTTCTATTGGTATATCAAACTTCCAATAAACTATTTCAATATTAGTATAATGGAAGTTGTTGTATATTGTTGATTAGCCTCTACATTGAAGAACAAGCCACAAACTAATCATAATACAACACAATACTTCACAGTATTTTTTGGACTGCATTAGCTTCTTTATATGGAGTACTACTGGAATATATCCTGAGTGTGAACAATATTTTCCCCCAATATTGGTGGATTCCTCACAAGTTGAACACCTGCAATGGTGGCATTTTCTGATGTGAATGCCATGCAACTGTTAACACATGCTGATATCATGATGGTCTCTGGGTCATTTGTTGCCAGCCATTTGACAGTTTTCCATTTATGCCATGTCATTATAAGTTGCATCATGGGATAATTTTGGCAAGAACTAGCAGTAGATCCTCAATTCCCCCATTACTGATATAAGGGGAAATGTGCCACTTCTCTAGCCACAAAATCATATCATCCACCAGTAGATGGATTTCTGGGCTCACTTGACTCCATAAAGTATCCTTGGTGTATTTTTCCATGGGAGTTGTCTTATTGTATAATGGGATTTTGCTAGGCTCATGATGAGTACTGTTGTTAGGGACAATAGGCTCATAATTAATCCTTGAGCCTGCTTCTTCAGAGCTATAACTCTGTGTGCCATATTGAGAAGGCTTTGGTTGGCCTAAATGCATCAAAAACTCTCCTGACTCAGTTTGTGCAATGTGACAAGTACAGCCAGATGCCATTATAGAAGTATCAAGTGGCTGGCATGATATTGCTGGTACAATAGTGACTGCTGAATGGTCAAATCTGACTTGTGTGGCAAAACACTGGCCACAAGCCTTGTAATACTTCCTATGCTGTCTTTGTGCTTTATGGCCAAGAGGCTTACTGCAATAGACACATGGTCTTTTTCATTTCTTTTATGGTGTTGAATCAAAGTAGACTTGTCCATGGGGCAAATAGTTTGGCACTCAGCAACATTATGCTTTTATATTACTTTTATGTCAATACTCATGTGAACTTAAGACAGTCATGTATTTGAGATATTGCACCTACATGAATTTCAGATTCAATGATGACCCATCACAGTGAGTATTATAAATAAAGTTGTGGCACCACATACACATGTATATGTAGCACCATTTCCCCTCTGGTTTGACTCACTTCCATATATATACTACCAAGAAAAAGCAAAGCTAACTGGTTCCCATCCAAACCCCACTCCCAACAGCAGCAGAAGAATGGCTGGACAACAGCTAGCTTTGACATTCAGTGTAACAAGCAGGGCTACAGCTAAAAAAGGCCCTGTGGAGAGTGTCCCACCAAAGGGAATAATGTAAACTCTTCAGGCTCTCAGTCAAGTAGGCAATTGTGAATCTCTGCAGAGCTGCAGGCTGACCATATTGCTGAGGCAGATGAGAATGTTGCAAAAGCAGAACCTTCAGTTGAAGATAAGCCAGTGGCTGTCATAACATCACCACCACCTGTATCAGAAAGTATGTTGTCAGCTCAAACCAAAGCATTAATGAGGTAACTAGGTTCAGTTGCTGATAGAATAGATGCAATGGCCCAGAGAAATCAGCAAATAGTCCCAAAGCAGGATGAGTGGATAACAGGTGTAAAGCAATTAATACCCCAGGTAAAAAAAGCAGTATCTTTGCTGCAAAGAAGGAACTTAAGTAGCTGAATGAAATTGCCACTAATTGAGCCATTTTCAATGTAGCAGCCAAGGAGCACTGTACAGTCATTGAGGCACAGAAACAGTGCCCAATGATAAAGCCCACAGAAAAACCTATCACAGCACAGGAGGAAGAAAATGTAGTGTTTATACCAAAGCCTAATAATCAAAAGACATTGAAGATCTGTAAAGTATTGAGCATATTGGTGGAGAGTGGGCTAATATTCCAGAGGCCATTAGAGGCCTAGCGCACCAACACTCTAAGGCCAGCATACCATTTGACCATTAGCAGCTCAAGGTCAAGTAGAACGCACTTGATTTGCTTCAGGAGCATTATCCTGGATTCAAACAAGCAAATGGTTTTTGGGTCAGCATTGATATGGTAAATAAGTATCTCAAGAATAGCAGACACTAGCAAAGGCAGAAGAACAAGGGTGCAATGGCTAATAACCAGCAGCTTCCTCCAGAGCCCATCACCTGTTGGGCCAAATGCTCCAAACAAGCAGCAAAGAGGCACCAGGTAGCTGGAGGAATGCCAATAAGGGAAAATCTGGCAGACACAGATGCACTAGCACAACATTTACCAAGGAAAAAGCGTAGTTCTACTCAAGAATCACTCCGTCAAGGTAGCAGTGAAGGACCTGGCAGTGATAAAAACAAGTGGCTACCTCAGGAGCCCATCACAGCATGGGCTGAGAGTCTGAAATAAGCAAGAAAGAAGTGCCATGTTGCCTGCAGAGTGCCAGCAAGGGACAGGCAGGCCAAAATAGATGCATCAGAGCAGCTTTAAACAAGGAGAAAATGTAGTTGAATACTTGAAGCACTAAGACAAAGTAGCAGTGTAATACCTAGCAGTTATAAAAGAAAAGGTAAAGGGAACAGGGAAGTGTAAGAAAAAAGCTGAAGTTCTTGCCAATTAATGCTGTAAGCCCAGAACAGACTGAATCCCTACATAGCCAAGAAGAATTGCCAGCAAGAAAATAGCTGATTTCACAAGAGTGGGAAGCCCAGTTAGTTGAGTTACACTCCAGTGAGGTAGATAAGTCTGCAAACAAAGACAATCTGTCTACCACAGCCTCCACATCCTCTGTTGTTGATAGAATGGAGATGTTACTGACAGACAGAGTAGCAACATCAAGAGCTCAAAATGTGGTCACAATGCCTTTGGTGGAGCCTTAGAGCATTAATAAGCACACCAAGAGGTTGCTGCAGTTCTTTGTGAGCAGTGCTCAAGAAAATGCACTTGAATATTGCAAGAACTCTTTGCAAAGACTAGAAGATGAGGAGTTAGACCTTGCAGTGCTGGCTGAAGACCAGGATATATGGGAACCAGTGAATAAACAATGGCATAAAGCTGTAGAGTTCCTGCCAATGTTGTGGAAACAGTATGTAACAGCAGCGATACCTATTAAGTGGTGGACTCTAATGAAGTTACTTGTTGAGTGTGGGGTTGGGCTTGGTGTTAGTGTAGGGCATAGGGGCTTGTATATGTCAATAAAACTGGTAATTGTGGTAAAACTGAAGTCTCTGCAGAAGTGAATCAATTTGTATGCAGGAAATATAAGAGAAATGGTTGGGTCAGGTAGTAAGGATTGGAAAAGGAGGAAATAGCCAATCAATAAACACAAATGTAAGTGGTAATAGAGTGGCCAATATCAGAAAGTGACAGAATTGGCAGTGAACCAATCAAAAGCCACTTTGTATTATTGTAATGAAAATGTTTGATCAAGTTTTTTATGATATTATGGGATGCAATGACTTTTGACAGTCTTTGCATTGTGTCCTGACGGAATTAATACCTCTCAGTCACAGGACTTGGAATCTGGGATAGCCTTTTGACAGGATTGTCACAATAACTTTTCATAGGGTATTGGTGAACCACTTCTGGATGAGTATTCCAACAATGTTGACATATGGCTCCCAATGTTTCCAATGTTCCCTGGATAGATGCTGCTTCAGAAGGCCACTTGAACAAAAAATACCCAGTTCATCCTGTCCTTAAATTTGTATTATTGCATATGTATAGAATTATAAATTAAAGATAGTAAGAAGTACTTTGGACAGCTGATACTCTGTGATACCTTGCAAGTTCTTCTAATTTTAAGGTATCTCATAGGGCTGATTTATCTTGAAATGCCCCATTTGCAACTTGGTAATGTTGTAAGAGTCTTGGAGAAATTGGAAGAAATTGGGAGCACAAGTAGACTGTGGTGTTTTCACTTAATGCTTCAATGAATGTAAAAGTAGTATTATATTTTCACATGGACATGGCATTGCAAGTATGCAGAATATGCTTAGGAAGGTCCAAGAACAAGTGCACAAAGTTTGGGCTGTTTGGACAACTTTGAGAATTTTTATGTTCTGGTTACCTAGCATTTTGTCAAAAAAAGTCCAATAAATCCCAACAAGGAGTCTGGTCAGTATTCTATAAGATCTGTAGGTAATGATCTAAGTGAATAAGTAAGGTGAATATCTAGGTGGATGTATAAATCTTTACAACACTCCACTCAACTAAATGCTTGTACTTACAGGTCCTAATTGTGACCTAGGATTTTGAAATTTGTCTCTGGCTAATGGCTTAATAAATATGTCAGTAATCATGTCATCTGTGAGACAGTACACTCACTTAACTAAGTTATTCTCTAGAGCTTCATGTATAAACTGATGTCTAATATCACTATGCCTTGTTTGAACATAAAAAGTTAATTCTCTACATAAGTTTACACATCCCTGATTATCTTGAAACAAAGTACCAGGCATATATTAACATGAGTCTAAGTCTTTAAAAGGCTTTCTTAGCCACATTGCTTCTTTTGTAGCTTTACAGGCTGTCATATACTCTGCCTCAATGGTAGAAAGTGATACAGTCAATTGCTTTGTTGAATTTCCTGTAACTGCTCCTTAATAGTAAAGAAAGAAATATCCTATGATGATGTGATGTCTTCTGAATTTTGTCCCCAGTCAGCATCAGAACATCCCACAAGATCCTTTTCTAGAATCCTATAGGTGTACTTTCAGCAGATGTGGGATGTTACTTTTTGGTATCTAAAAATTGCCTCACTGCTGTAATATGATCAGATACAAAGCTCTGATTATGTAGGCTGACAACTCCCACTGAATGTGAGATATCTGTGTTACAATATACTGCCTGAATGTTTAAGTTGGATAAGTTTTTAATGAAATCTGTTAATTTTATGTTTAGCCTATCAATATATCAGTTTTAGCTATCAGATCAGTAGTATTAGTCAGCAGAAAAATCAGCAGATCCTGATCATACAGAAATAGACATATTAAATATCATATAATTGGGTGATGATGATGCCATCAAATGAATCATCTGCCGCGACCCACATTAGGAAATACAATTAGTCAGCAATTGCTCTGGCATAACATATATAAGGAGCTGTTGGACCCTCAATAATGATCAGTTCAAGTTTTAGTGAATACAATACTAGCTAAACTCCCTAT
This sequence comes from Basidiobolus meristosporus CBS 931.73, assembly GCA_002104905.1. NCBI lineage: Eukaryota > Fungi > Basidiobolomycota > Basidiobolomycetes > Basidiobolales > Basidiobolaceae > Basidiobolus > Basidiobolus meristosporus. The sequence goes on along the minus strand of MCFE01000196.1, from coordinate 78,121 downwards.
TCCTCTACAACTCTTTTATCAAGACTTGTAACATCCAAACATATTCTAAGCATGAGATATATTAGACTGCCAAACATTGATTAGTAAGGAAACTCTTGGTTTTTAGATGGCACTATGCTCCCTTGATTTGACTTGTAACATCCAAATATATTCTAAGCATGAGATATATTAGACTGCTAAACATTGATTGGTAAGGAAACTCTTGGCTTTCAGATGGCACTAAGCTCCCTTGATTTGGTTGGGTCTTGACAAAGTAAAGTTTTGTCTCCAATGAGATAGCTTCAAGTCTACAGCCTTCCATTTAGTTCTTCCTTGGTGTATACTGAGTACACTTGGACTAGCATGAGATATAGTCTGGGTACTTCTGTATATGGAGCGCTTTATCCTTAAGTAGTAATTGAGTTCTCCTAGATCAGACATCTTGATCTCTGTGTGTTGAATAGACACAAGGCAGGATCAGGAAAGGTCTTAGGTGTGGATCAACAAGGTAAGGTGGATTTACAAGGCAAGGCAGGTTTATTCAAGACCTGTGTTTATCAGACTGAGCATTTCATAAGGGGGGATAAGACTATATACACATTTTGGCAATATGGATGCCATGAGATATTGGCTAATACTGATGGGATTCTGGGGTGAGGCACAGTAAGTGTGCCAAGATAGAAATATACTAAAGAACAGACTAGAACATCACATGGTGATATTACACACCTGGTCTATAGGTGATGACAAAGTCAAAGCTAGACAGGAAGTGTGACCTTCTGGCTTGTCTCTGGTTCAACGCTTTTGGGTTGGTAAAGTACTCAAGGTTCTTGTTGTCACAGAAAATCTTTATCTTTTGGGCTGCACCATCAAGGTTGTGTCTCTATTTCTCAAAGGCAATAATGATTTCAGGTAGTGCCTTGTCATAGATATCATAGTTTACTTTAGCTGGAGTCAATTTTTGAGAGTAGAATTCAATAGGATGCAGCACATTCTTGTCATCATACTGCAAAAGGATGGCACAAAGGGTAAAGTCAGAGGCATTGGCTTCTATGTTGAAAGGTCTCTCAAGGTCAGGGTGGGCAAGAAGTGGGTGCACAAGAAGGGTTTCTTAATAGAATCAAAGGAATCAAGCTGTTTCCTATTCCAGGCAATGGCTCTTAGTTGAGTTATAGTGACTAATCCATGAGCTTCCAAGGACTATGGGGTAGTGGTGAGAGTCAATAATGTTGAAGGCTATTGTCTCATGGTGAACAATACTGGACAGCCAGAGTAGATGTGTCTCATGGGTAACAGCACCAGAGGAAAGGGATCTTCCGTTAATAACTTCTACTTGGACAGGACATGATTTCAAGATATTGGGGATTTTATGCTTCTGGACAAAGGACTGGTCAATGAAACAGGAGGAAGCAGGAGGATCTATGAGGGCAAGGGCATGGACAGGACTGGATTCAGAGATATGAATGTTGACAGGCATTCTTAAGGACTGGATGGACTTGGTAGTGTATGATGTTTTATTGGAGGGTCCAGCTGCAAGCCTGTCATTGTAACGGAGCACTATAGTTTTCCAACAACTCTGGAGAAGACTGTTCACTGGATGATTGCAAGAGCTTGAAGCTGCACTTCTTGTTGGGACAAGACTTGGCAAAGTGGTCCGGTTGGCCACAGTAAAGGCAGAGCTTTGCCTGTTGATGTTTGGATCTTACTCTTTTTTGTAACTTTCTTGCATTTGGCACTGTCAATTTGCATAGGATCATCAGGCTTAGTACTGGGTGATTAAACTACTGAGAAGGAGGTTGGCTGATAAGTATTTTGGAACTTTTGTTTCATCTGGAAAAGGAAATTCTAACATTGGATTGCTATATTAATAACCTCACCCAAGCTATTTGGGTCAGAGAGTGTGAGTAATGGTCACTGAGTTCATCATTGAGTCCATCTTGAAACTGACAAGTTAGGGCAGCATCACCCCAAAGGCACAAGTTGCTGGCTAGTAGCTGGAATTCAGAAGCATAGGCAGATGTGGATGTGTTTCCTTGCTTCAAGTTCTTGGTCTTGTTGGTAGCAGGTCTGGCTTTGTCAATGTTGCCAAATGTTAGCTCTATTTCTGTGAGGAAGGCATGGTAGTCACTGAGTAGAGGTTTCCACCAAAGGGGAGAACCATTTCTGGGCAGTTCCAGTGAGCAAGTTAGAGATATAATCAACTTTTGCTTGATCTGTTGGGACCAATTGGGCTGTAGCAACAAGTGGTGTTTGACTATGTTGGTAACTGGTAATGGAAGTGCTCTTGTAATCCTGGTAGGAGGGAGTATGATAGGCTGTTGAGTATTTTGGCTCTGAAGCTGAGCAACAGTGTTCCTGAGATCTGAATTGTCTTGTTGCAGCTAGCCAAAGGCAGCCATGACACTTGCAAGGTTGTACTCTGGACTGAATATGTTGGGATGGCAGGAGGTGGAGAGGTTTCTTGAGCTTGTTCAGGAATACTGGATACTACTACCTAATATGTGGGTTATAGAGCCACTAGTTTCTCAACAATAAAGCTATTGAGCCACAATCCCCAACTTTGAATAGGTTAGTGTCACTTCAGAAGGTACTGACTTTAACATTCTTTGATAGAATATTGTACTCAAGCTTCCAATACTGCAATAACTATAAGCTACACCTGCGGGGTAATAAAGAAAATGCAGCTTTGGGCAATAATCTTAACAAGATAAAGTATCTTTGCCTTTAGAGGATATGAGTAGCAACAGATTTGCAGTGATACTCACAGTAGGTATACCTTTATAAGTTCTTCTCATGAACTTTGGGTAGAAGGCAGAGATCCACAGCTAAGTCAAGATTAGTCTGATAAAACTATTACAAATAGAGACAAGGCAGGAAAGTAGAGCAAGGCAAGGCAGGACCAGGAAAGGACTTAGGTGTTGATCAACAAGGCAAGGTGGATCTCCAAGGCAAGGCTGTTTATTTAAGACCTGTGTTAGTCAAGCTGAGGAATGCATAAGGGGGGGATAAGACTATATATATTTTTTAGCAATATGGATGCCAAGAGATATTAGCTGATACTGACAGGGTTCTGGGGTGAGGCACCATAAGTGTGCCAAGGTGAAACTATACCAAAGTACAGACTAGAATATCACATGGAGATATGTCAATGGTCAGCTGATCATGTGAACAGCTTTGTGGCATGTAATTACCATACATGGTAATTGGCTACATTAACCCCAAAGGGGAGCTTCTATTGAATGTTTCATTGAGTAATGTTGACTTGGAGTTTTCTAGAAATTGATAGAATGTAGTAGAACTCTCTAGAAGGAATAGGGACTTCTCCAGCAACTTGATTTAGCTTGAACTTCAGAGACCAGGGATTTCACATGATCATGACACTCCATGGATAGGCTAGATTTAGTCTCTGTCAAGATTTCTTGATTATTGATATCTATAGTAAGATCATCCACATACAGTGCTAATAAAATTGGACCTGCAAGATCTGGCATACAGTAGATACTGAGGTCAGCAGTACCTCTACAGAAATTCAAGATTCCAAATAAGCATATGTCTTGCAATTCCAGGCTCCTGCTGATTGTTTCAGAACATATGGAGATTGTTTAAGCTTGTAGACCAAATGAAAGTTATCCAGACCAACAAATCCATCAGGCTAATTCAGGTTCACATCCACATTAAGTTCTTTGTTCAAAACTAGAGTTTTTCCATCCATTTACCAAGTAAGAACTTTTATTATCTGCAATAGCCAATATGAGTCTGATGGAACTAAACTTTGCCATCAGTGCAAATATCTTAGTATAGCCCAGTCATTTGTTTGAGAGTATCTGTTGGCCACAAGTCTTGTTTTCTATCTTTCAGTTGTACCATCAGCCTTGTATTTTTCTTAATGGACCATCAGCTTCCAATTGATTTTTGGCTTGGTCAGTAGCTCTCCTAAGTACCAAGCTTGATTTTCCATCAATGTTTTACATTGTTTTGCTCTCATTCATCACTTATTATTTGTGGACTTGATATAATATTTTTGTTGTCATCTATTGTTTTTGTGTAAAAGTTGTGAATATCATCAAGCAACACATCCCTTGACTTGATTGATTTGTTTGCTTTGGTACTTTAGAGTTGTATTGATTTACTCTAATTGCAGTAACCCAATAGTATGCATTTAACACCTCTTGGCCCAAATCTTGGCTGATTACTAGGCAGTTATTGGCATATGCTGTACACTCAAGCTTTCTTAGATGTTCTGCACTTGGTATACACCATGTCATGCCTCAAATGGGGTAGAATCACAAAGTATTGTGCTGTCACTCCCGTTCTTAAGATATATAGCTACAACAATTGATTCCACCCAAAATTAGCAGGATAAGTGTGGATCATAAATCATAGATCTTGACATATCAATCATTGATATAATGGCACAATCTGCCTCTCCATTTTGCTGTGGGGAGTATAGTACAGTAGTCTCTTGCTTGAGCTCATGAATTTTGCATTTGTCCAACATTTTCTGGACCTGTTTTCTCAGCTTTTTCACCACTTTCTCTGTCCACCTCAGCATCAAGCATCTTGAGCTCCTACAGAGCTTTTTCCTTTCTATCCATGAAGTACACCCATATGCATCTTGTATAATCATCAATAGAAGTGATTAAATACTTCATCCTGCATAAGGATAAATTTTGCATAGGTCCACACAGACTAGAGTGGTGGCAATTGAATTTTTACTCAGGTGTGATTAACAAAAGCTCTTGAATGATTCTCTTGTTTGCATCCCATGAATACAGGCTTTACAGAGCTCCAAATATGCAGGGGAAAAGATTTTACTTTGGAAGCTAGCTGATTGTTGTTCATTTTGTGCAAATAATCAAAACTCATTTGTCCAAATCTCATGTACCAAGGTATTGGTATTGCTTCTTTTAATTAAGCTTATATTGGCTTCCAGATATGGTGGAATATGAGTCAACTAGTAAAGGTCATGATCTCCTATATCAAAAAAAAGTAAAGGCACCATCTTGATTAGTGCTCCTGCATCCAGACTTGTAAAAACTGCAACTGAGTTCTTCTGCTGTGTCCTTGCTTACAGATAGTAAGTCTAGCAGTTTTCTGTAATGTAGAGTACTTCTATGAGGTTAAGTGTGTAGCTTCTTTCACTCCTTCTAAGGTTTACTTTGATGGCTCCTTTTCCAATTGCATCCTGTCTATGATTATCACCTGTGAGAACCTTCTCAATTGCAATTTCCTGATATTTATTAAATGTGGTTTTGGGTGGTGCAGACATGTTCCAGAGTCAATACATCATTTCTGAGAATCCTTGCTTGAGGTCATATTCAGTACAGATATAAATACTCTATCTTCTACTGTTGCAGCATTTCCATATTCATGTTTTTCTGCTGGTTATCTAATATTTGAGTCACTATTCTGCTGTGTGTTTGTTCCATTTGCAGTAGTTGCAAAACAGGCTGATGTTGCCTTCAGAGGCTCTTGAGTACCTCCTTTGTTGGTAATCATTGCTTATTAAAATTATTTTCTTCCTTCTTGTTGGTGCTGGGTTATCCTAAAACCTCATGCAGGAGCTATCATGATCACATAACATCCTTGACCATTCATGATCCTACCAAATCAGGTTGGTGGAGAAATCACAGTTCCTTGTAAAAACCCCTGCTATATTCTGGCAGCTTCTTGAAGGCTCCAAGTCAGCGCTACAAATTGGAATATTCCATGGAAGCTTCTGTGTGAGATTATATAGTCAAATACCATAAATGGTAGACAAATATCACATAATCATGTCAAACAATCAGCTGACACTGCCATATCTGCATGTGATATTCTAGTTTTTCTTTGATATATTTCTATCTTGGCACAATTGATGTGTCTTGCCCCAAAACCTTATCAGTATTAGCCAATATCTCTTGGCATTCATATTGCCAAAGAGTATACATAGTTCTATCCCTCCTTATGTATTCCTCAGCTTGATAAACACAGGTATTGAATAAACAGTCTTGCATTGTTGATCCATGCCCAAGTCCTTTGCTGGTACAGCCTTACCAAGTGCTACTCTCCTGTCTTGTGTTTATTGATAACACAGGCATTCCATACACAAAATTTAAGGTTAAATCTTCAGTTCTGGACCTTAGAACTGATATGATGACCTGAAGCTTGTTTGTCAGACTATTTGGGATGGTAACTATAACATCATTGTCAGTAGTGGTATGGGTTATTGCTGACTATGCTTAGTGTTTGGGAGAGCTTGTAGATCAAGTCAGTCCCACTTGGTTTGGTATAGCTTCTGACAGAAGGGAGCATAGTAATAAAGACTGGTGTCTGTTGTGAGTACTAAATGTAGTACCCACTCTTTGCCCAAAAGTTCTCCCCAAAGTCCTACCCAAAGTCCCCCAGTATCCTCTCTATAAATCCCCCCTGCATCCTCCCTCCTATCCCTGCCCTTATCTAGTTAGAACACCTACCATAACAGGAAGGTGTTCACATCCCTATTTTATAACATGTTTTCTATTATCTAAGCCCCCCAAGTGATATGTATATATCTATCCAATTGAACCAAAAGGGGACATGAAGATTTGGACAGAATACACACAAGTCTTTAGTACCTTGCTACCTTCTATTGGAAGCTATCTGAACCAAGTGGTACTGACTTGATCTACAAGCTCTCACACTCACCAAGTACAGTCAGTAATAACCCACATCTGTTACACTGAAATTTGCTCCCTTCAACTTGACTAAACTAGCTACATATATATCTCAATCAGAGGGGCTTAGGTGATAGATAATTTGTTAAAAAATAGGGGTGTGAGTATCTTCTTGATATGGTAAGTGTTCTGAATAGGTAAGGACAGGAATAGGGGGGAGGACTTGTTGAAGTATCATAGGGAGGATACTTGTGGACTTTAGGCAGGCCTCTGGGGGGAACTTTTGGGGATACTCTTGGGCTAGGAGAGAGCACTCTTTTTAGTGCTCACATATCTCAGGGGTCAAGGGGAAGCTTTGTCATCAAAGATATATGACCAACTTGTTTTTCCAGGGTCAATTTTGCTTTTGGGATTGGAGAACATTACAAGATGTAGTAATGCAAGTCTTGCTTCTTCATGCTGCAAGTGTTATTGGCGCCTGTCCTAGATGTATTCAACATGATGGTGGAGCCCCTTTTGAAGAGGGCATATATTTTCTTGGCAGTTATCCATTATTGGTAATCAGTTTTTGCTTCTTCAGAGATGTAATGTAGTCCTTCTGTAGAGACTATGGAGCAATCAAGGCATTTCCTCACTTGCCTCATGGTACCTTCAGAGTCTGTGGCAGTTTCTTCAGATTCTTTGAGCTGAACTTTGTACTGGCTATTGAGTTGCCCTTTGGCAAGCCACTATCACAGTTGTAATACAGCAACTTGGTGGATCAATTGGGTCAACTAGCCAGTGTTGTTAGTATGCTTGCAAATCTTCCCTGCAATTGTTCCTTCTTAAAAGTGCAGCTTGAGGTGCTTTTGAATTTCTTTGTCCTGTGATTGAGAGTACTACTTCTGGTGCTATTGCAGATTATACCAGGTCTCCAAATATCTTAACATAAGTGTTACTTATCAATGGCAAGTATGCAACAAAACAGGGGGGTCTCAAGGCCTTGCAAGGATGCAACAGCTGATTTCTTGCATCTTCTGCCTGACTGTGCCCAGTCTAGATACAGGGATCAGTGCAGTGCTGTTCTTCTCAATGAGCAAGGACTTCCCCTATGAGAAAATTCTGTCCAAGGGTGGATCCAATCCAGACTGGCCATCAGGATCATGCAATGAGTCCATCATAGTGCCAGCAGCTTAGAATACAACAAGATTGTGATGTCATTTTGCTAATTTCATTGCCAAAATAAAGCTAAAGTCTTGGCAGTATTGTAACAGTCTTTGGCAAAAATTGCATGACCTTTTGATGGTCTAACTGTGGCCTACACTTACTGAAGCAAACTAATCCAGCCAATACATTCAAGTGTTTTATATGACCAAAACATGATGGAATTCAGACACCTCCCTACAATAAAGAAATAAATCTAAACACAGGATTTTAGCTACCATAATAGTAATATCCTGTGGCACACTTGATGCCAACATTATAAGTTGGTGCATTCTTCCATGCCACCTCATTATGTAAGATTGTGCCATAGTGTGTAAGATTGTCTCACATTGTGCAAAATTGTCTAAGAGTTGTCTCACATACTGGTAGCTACAGCAATACACCTCATTGCTCTTAATAGCTGCAGATGGTGCTTCACACCTTAGCATGGTACAATGGAACAAGTTTGCTTTATGAAAAACTCATCGATCACATTAGTATTCATATTTATTTTGTATGAGATCAAATTGCTGCCCATATACTGCTTTATAAGTATCCAAGTCCATCATTAGGATCCCTCTACCCAATTGCAACCCTTCCTTGGTACAACACAGACAAAATTTATCCCCAAGCTTGCAAGTTCAGTCTGATACAGTAGGGTATACATACCTCACACATACAAGTGTACCCTTATAGCTATTGTGATGCACTGTGTCTGTTTGTGCCTCAGCTTTGAGAACCAAAGAGACTATGATCAAGGTTTTGCCTCAAGTGACTAATATAAAGCCTGATATACTGGTGGAGGTAGGTGACTTCTGAGAGCAATATACCCAGGACTCATCAAGGTAACAGCATGTGAGTCTCAGGCAAAGTTTACGTAAGTCCCTTCAAGAGTCAAAAGGTGTGCTGCAGTAGTGAGAAGTACTCCATTACTACAATATCTCAAACCAGTATTGTATCCACTATCTTATTTTGTCATATAATATTTTAACTCCCAAATGTAAGATCAAGAATATCCAACATTGAGGAGCAGAAATGAAATATACTGAGAAGCGATCCATTCTAGAATATATGTCTTGCAGAACACTCAATAGCCTGCAAATATTTCAAGCTACAACTCATTTGAAGCAGTACTTAAAGAGTTAAGTTTAAGAGAGTTCAACGACCTAAAATAGTAGCCTCCGTAAGAAAAAAAGCAAGAAATTTTCAGAAGAGTACTATTATAATATTAGCTGGACTATGTTTCCTGAATGTTACTGTTGCAATTTAAGAAGTGATTTGGATATAAGGAACTTATCAAGAAATAGTGATAATAGTTGAACTGTTGTTTATTCATAAAGAAGCTCAGTATTTATACCTTTGTAGAAGTAATACAGCTGCAACACTAAGTAGGGAGGGTTTCTCAATATTCAGGAGCATTCTGTAACAGCTTCAGGGTCAGTACATAATGTTTGGTAATAGTGCTAAATTGATCCTGACTATAGGGGAATAATCATAAGATCATATATCTGGAGAAAGTGGCAAAGTTAAGGCAGTAAATGAGTCCTACAGTGACTAAGACTAGCCTAGAATTGTTAAGTAAATTTTTAGCTGCTGAATGATATCAAATAGTCCAATATTTCAACACTTCCCCTCAACTAAATAATTTCTTAATCCCAATTTCTCTCTAAGGATCTCAAACTGTGGCCTAGCTAATGGTTTTGTCAATATGTCTGCCACCATTTTGTCAGTCGGGCAGTAAACCAGCTCCACTAAGTTATTTTCTACAGCTTCCCTCACAAAATGATGCTGTATATCAATGTGCTTAGTTCTGGCATGATTAGTAGGATTTCTAGCTAATGAAATACAACTTTGATTATCCTGGTAAATACATGTTGGTTCACCTGAATTAAACCTAAGTCTTTGAGTAATTTTTGTAGCCATATAGCCTCCTTGGTTGCTTGACATGCAGCCATATATTTGGCTTCAGTTGTAGATAGTGCCACAGTTGGTTGTTTCTTGCAATTCCAAGTAATAGCTGCACCAGCATAAAGAAATACATAGCCTGTGGTAAAGCGTCTGTCAATCAGATCTCTACCCCAATTTGAATCACTATAACCATCAAATTTTTGCCTATTAGCTGCTCCAGAGTATTCCAGTACCATATTTATGGTACCTTGTTAATATCTGAAAATCCGCTTAACTGCTGCAATTTGATCTGATCCATAATTCTGCATGAATTGACTGAATATTCCAACTGCTACTGCAATATCTGGACGTGTAGACACCATCAAGTACATTAGGCTACCAACCAGTGATTGATAGGGAAAGTTTTGGTCCATATTTGAGCCGTTTTCATCTATAACTGGCTGAGATTTGCTTAATTTCAGGTTATTGTCCATTGGGGTTGCTGCAGGCTTGCAATTTTCCATTTTGAAGCGTCTAAGAATGTCCCTGATGTACTTAGACTGATTTGGCACAACTTTCTGCATAGGTATGTCAAGCTTGACCTCAATTCCAAGAAAATAGCTCAATTTTCCAAGATCTTTCATCTCAAACTTGCTGAAGAGATCTGATTTCATCTGTTTAAGTGCCTCTTGATCACTTGTAGCTATAATTAGGTCGTCCACATAAAGAACTAGGATGATCACACCCTTTTGGAGCTGTTTCACATATATACTGTGATCTGCAGTGCTACAAGAGAACCCAATTTCCTCTAGATAGGTGTCAATCTTGTTATACCATGCTCTGGGTGCCTGCTTAAGCCCATACAACGATTTTCTAAGTTTGCACACCTTATGGGGGCTTTTTGGATTGGTAAAACCTTCTGGTTGCTCCATATATATAGTTTCTTGCAAATCCCCATTTAGAAAGGCTGTTTTGATGTCCATTTGGTGTAGATCTAGACTGTGTACAGCTGCCAGGGCTAGAACTGTCCTAATAGAGTTAAACTTGGCAACCAGAGCAAATGTTTCCTTAAAGTCTAGTCCCTGGATCTGGGAATAGCCTTTAGCTACCAATCTAGCCTTGTACTTATCAATGGCACCATTTGAGGTTATCTTGATCTTGTAGACCCATCTACATCCTGTTGGCTTTCTCCCATTTGGTATATCTACCAGTTCCCACATTTTTGCCTTGATCAGTGATTGGTACTCCTCCTGTATGGCTTGTTGCCACTTAGTAGCATCTGGACCTTGCATTGCCTGTTCTAGATTCTGAGGTTTGGCACATAAAGCAAGATAAGCTTCTTCATGATCATTGGATGTCTGCCACCAGGATCCAGGGGCATTTCTTATTCTGGTAGATCTCCTAACTGGGATAATCTGTTCTGATCTGGAACTGGTAGAAGTATCTTCCATCTCTGGCTGGATTTGGTACGTATCTTCTTCATTTGTGTTGATTGCATCATCAGGCAGCTGGCCAATGATTTCCGTGGCTTTCTGATCTGAATTCTCCTCAAATACAACTTCCCTGCTCTTGATCAGCTTCTGAATTTTGCCATAATACACTCTATACCCTTTAGTATCTTCACAATACCCAAGAAAGATCCCTTTTCTACTCTTTGGTTCCAACTTTGAGCGTTTTTTGTCAGGGATGTGACAAAAAACATTACTGCCAAAGATCCTGAGGTGCTGGAGATCTGGTTTTTTGCCTGTATATGCTTCAAAGGGTGTAGAATCACGTAGTGCTGTTGTTGGGCATCTGTTCTAGATGTATACAGCGGTAGCAACAGATTTAGCCCAAAACTTGTAGTCTATTCCCTTATCATGTAGCATAGATCTTCCCATCTCTACTATTGTTCTATTTGCACGTTCTGCTACTCCATTTTGCTGTGGAGTATGAGGAACTGTGGTCTGTTGAAGTATACCAGTAGACAAGCAGTATTTTGCAAACTCCTTTGAGCAGTATTCTCCTCCATTGTCACTTTGTAGTACCTTCAATTTACACCCAGTTTGTGTTTCTGCCATGTTCTTGAAGTGCTTAAACGTCTCTAAAGCTTCATCCTTTGTTTTGAGGAAGTACACCCATGTATATCTTGTCTTGTCCTCAATAAACGTCATAAAGTATCTCTTGGCTCCAAAGGACAGTGTTCTCATGGGGCCACATATGTCTGAGTGTACAATAGCCAGTTTTTCGGTGGTATTGATGCCTTCTGAGCTCTTGAAACGTTGCCTAGCTTGTTTGCCATATGAACATCCCTTACAAACATTCAATTTGATTGGAATTGAGTAATTTAGGCCCAAAACAAGCAGATTTTTCACCAATTGGCTCATTTTCTGTTCCCCTATGTGTCCTAGCCTCCTATGCCATGTCTCCCAGTTGGTTTCATCAGTTTCAGCAATGTTGACATACTCAGGTACAATGATCTTGCATTGTAACTTGTATATATTGTGATCTCTAATTCCTGAAGCTAATTTTTGTCCATTTTCACTCAATATTGAGCAGCTCAGCTTAGTAAAAACAAATTTCAGTCCCTGAGTAGTTGCTTTACTGACTGAGAGTAGGTTCTTAGCTATTCAAGGTACATAGAGTACGTCAGTCAGTTTTGCTGTTGTTGCCCCTGAGTTATCACTCATATTTAGTTGTATAGACCCACTGGCGGTAGCTTCCAATGCAGAGTTATCTCCCAGATAAACCTTTCTTACGGGAATAGTCTTTAAGTTGCTGAACCAATCCTTTATACCACAAATATGCTGTGATGCTCCAGAGTCAATATACCATTCATTACATCGGTTATTTGCACTCTCTTGTACAGTGACAAATAACTGTTCATCAGTAGTTATATGGTTTGCCTGCTCTAGTTTCTGTTTTTTGTCTGCTTGTTTCTTCTTGCATTCTCTTGCCCAGTGTCCTGGCTTCTTACAGTAGTTACAGCAGCCAGGTTTTCTTCGGTTTTGTTGCTTTCCCTTCTTTTCTGTATGCCTTTCTGAACTGAATAAAGCATTATCCTCAATTTTCTCTGCTTGATCATTACATCTGAGCTCTTCATGGAGAAGTCTTCCTTTGACATAGTCTAAAGTCAAGTTGTCTTCTCTGCTTTCAAAAGAAAGTATGAGTGGCTCATACTCGTCTGGTAGGCTGCAAAGCAGACAGAGTATCTTTTCTTCATCATCTACACCAGCATTAATACTGTAAAGTTCTTCTGCAAGTGTCTCCATTCTGGTAATGAGTTGTAGCATGTCATCATCTGGCTTTTTTCTCATGTTGAAGAACTTTTGTTTCAAATAAAGCTTGCTTGATACTGACTTTGCTCTAAAGATCTTCTCTAAGGATTCCCATGCTGCTTTGGCAGTATTTCAGGCATGGATTTGTCCAATGAAGGAGTCTTGCACATTGATGCATATTGCATTGAAGGCCTTTCTCTCCTTCTCTTGAAACTTCTCCACATCTTCTGCTGTTCCTTTGGGCTCAACTTCCTTTCCTGTTACTATGTTCCAAAGCTTTCTTTCCTCAAGGTGGATCTGCATCTTGATTCTCCAAAGTCTGTAGTTCTTCCCATCAAACCTCTCCTTTACAGGGAAGATGTTGGTATTGCTTTGTTTGCTGGTAGAAGTCATCTTTAGAATAGATTAAGGCAACCGGGGCTCATAACCTGTTGCAATTTAAGAAGTGATTTGGATATAAGGAACTTATCAAGAAATAGTGATAATAGTTGAACTGTTGTTTATTCATAAAGAAGCTCAGTATTTATACCTTTGTAGAAGTAATACAGCTGCAACACTAAGTAGGGAGGGTTTCTCAATATTCAGGAGCATTCTGTAACAGCTTCAGGGTCAGTACATAATGTTTGGTAATAGTGCTGATTTGATCCTGACTATAGGGGAATAATCATAAGATCATATATCTGGAGAAAGTGGCAAAGTTAAGGCAGTAAATGAGTCCTACAGTGACTAAGACTAGCCTAGAATTGTTAAGTAAATTTTTAGCTGCTGAATGATACCAAATAGTCCAATATTTCAACAGTTACCATTCTCACTTTCTCTAGTAATAGCATTATAGCAGACAAGCAGTCATTCTGTTCAAGGGAGACTAGGTCAACAGGCATCCACAACAAATGTGGTAGTTAGTTGCTCATTAGACTTGTTCTATTGGATATTGCAACATAGCTTATTTCACTTTAGAGTGCTAGACTGATCTGACACTCTACAGCACAATCAGGCACAATAATTTCTACCTTCATGCCTGTAGTAGGCCACAGTTACTATTTATCTTGCTCAATCTTACATATGTGCTCAGAATAATGCTTTTGACTTATTTACTCTTCAAGCTGTTGTAGTGCTTCAAAGACTGTGCAGTGTTCCTCTGCTGCAGCATTAGAACATGGCTAAAATTTTGACTGTGACATTTAACTACTTGAGTACCTTCTTTGCATTTAAGATACTGCATTCTCTACCTGGGATATTGAATGCTCTAAATGTGTTATCCATTCATCCTGTCTCAAGACTACTTCCGGATTTCTCTGGGCCATCCAATCTATTGTATCAGCCACTGCATCTAACTTATTGGCTCATTAGAACTTTGGTATGAGCTAACCGCATACTTGCTAATATTGGCAATGATGATGTTATGAAATACACCAAAGAACAGAGTTGAACATCACATGGGGATATGGCAGGTGTCAGCTGATCATGTGACCAGGTCATATGTTATGCCACTACTATATATGGAATAAAGCTATATATACTTAAATAGGATGCTTCAATATAATATTCCATTGTGTAATGCTGGATTGGAGCTCTCAAGAAGTTATGAGAATGGAGTACAACTTTATAGAATGAACCAGGGTTATTTCACCAATTTGATTTAACCGGATCATGATACATCAAAGATGTCAGGAGATTGTGACAATAATAATATGCACTCTTCAGGCACTTAGTCAAGTAGTCAATTCAGAATCTCAGTGAAGGTGCAGGCTTCCAAAAGTACTTGGAGAGATGAGTGTGTAGCAAATGCATTATGCCTGATAAAAGACCAGCAAATGATCATTAAATGGCTTTCATACCATCACCACTGCCAGAGTTGACAAGTTTCCTGACAGCTCACACTAATTTATTGTGGGGCAATTAGGTGCAATGGTGAAAGGTTCTACCGCTTGAATGTTTGAGTTTGATCAGTTTGTAGTCAGATCAATTAGTTATATGTTTATCCTATCAGTATATCAGTGTAATCTATCAAATCAGTAACTTTAGCAGCAGATGAATCAGCAGATCCTTCTCAGACAGGAATAGATATATTAAGTAGGATCTGATTGGGTGATGATAATGCTATCCAATGAGTCATTAGCCACAACCTATATTAGGAAGTACAATCAGTCAGCAATTGATCTGGAAATAATGTATATAAGGAGCTGCTGGAACCTCAGTAAAAATCAGTTCAAGCTTTAGTGAATACAATACTAGCTAAACTCCCTATTCCTCTACAACTCTTATGCCAAGACTTGTAACATTGGTGGCAGCAATTACATAATCCTCCCTCCCAACTACAGAAGAAGCCTCCCTCAAGATGTCCAAAATTCTAGAATGGAAGAATGCTATGCAGCAAATCCTGGCCCAACAGCAACAGTTACTCCAGATCCTTAGCCAGCAGCAACAAGGGACAGCTACCATGGCCCAAAGCCAGCAAAACCCTGTCAAGAGTAGCTTTAGTGTGAAGGTTAACCGGTACCATGGTAGAGTCAATGAAAACCTGGGAACTTGGCTCTTCCAGATTAAAGAAGCTTTCAAGGCCAAGGGAATTGCTCCAGAAAGTAAGTGATATTATGCAGCCTCTAAACTGGCAGATGCAGCTTAACAGTGGCACCACAAGAAGATCTGGTCAGCCACCATGATGGGATGCTCTGCAATCTCAGCCTGTGATGAGTTTGTGTCAGAAATCAGGATGCTTTCAAACCTCCATGCCAGCAAACACTACTACAAAGAAAGCTGAAGACATTCCAGCAGAAAGGAATGGTTCAAGAGTACATCTACAAATATAGATGTCTACTTAAACCAATTGAAAGAATGAACCCCCTGGATCAAGTAGAATACTTTATTGGTGAGTCAAAAGAAAGAACTTGCAAGGAAGTGAACTATTGAAGACCCCAGACTATTGAAGAAGCCATGACAATAGGCATTGACTAAGACCCAACTATATTTGGAGTTGGTAAGCCTACAATGACTCATCACAGAGTGTACAATCCTTATGAAACAAGACAATCAGAAGCAGTGCCAAGGGAAATAGATGATATGCAGAAGAATTGTACCTCAGAAGAATGTAGGAAGAAAGGACTTTGCCTCAATTGCCACCAGCAGGGACATATTGCAAAGTATTACCTTCAGAGAAGAAATGGACACCAGCCATCAAGAACCTTCAACCATGTTAAAGCCCTTGAGCATAGTAACATGGAGGATGAGCTTGAAGAAGACTCAGAGCTCACCTTCCATATGACAGAAGAATATCTATCCCAGATAGCCTCAAACTCAGGAAAGCTATTATACTTGAATAGAGTAAGCAATAGAGTACCTGCCAAGATCATGACTGACTCAGGAGCATTGCATGAGTACATGTTGGAGCAATTTGCTTTCAGAGCTGGAATAAACTTAGAACCCTTCAACTCAACTCCAGTCACTACAGCTGATGGAAACTCTCACATAATAAACCATGTTACTCAGCCAGTAAGGATGATGATAAATGATTATGAAGAAGACCTCTGAGCCTGCATATTTGGGAGCTGCAAGCTTGAACTTGTACTTGAAAAAACCAGGCTATTTTATTGTAATCCACCAATCAACTGGAGAACCCATGCTACTCAGATCCAGAAGGATAACAAGGTCTATGAGCAATTACCTGCCAGACCGGATTTCAACTTGGTCAATTTAGTATGTGTGAAACAAGTGAACTTAGCAAGACACAGTTCTGTAGAGCAATTAGAAAAGACACCCAGATGTTCCTCATGGCAGTATTACCAAAGGATTTGTCTACTCCTATACCCCAGAAAGTCCACAATCTTTTAAAGTAAAACTCAGACATTTATCCAGATGAGCTTGTAAGCCTACTGCCAGTCAGAGATGTGGATCATGCCATTGACACATGTGATAGCCCTCCAGTGAGTAAAACACCTTACAGAATGCGCCCATTGGATTTGGAAGAGATAAATGGACAAATAGATCAGTTATTGGGGCAAGGATATATCAGACGCAGCAAACCACCTTGGGAAGCACCTTAACTTTTTGTGAAGAAGATGGATGGAGCACTTAGGATGTGCATTGACTACATAGCCCTCATCTCAGCTACCATGAAGAATAAGTATCCCAAACCTTGGATTGATGAGCTTCTGGACCAACTCAATGGTGCCACTATTTTCAGCAAGGTTGGCCTCTTGTCAGGATACAACCAGATTAGGGTGAAGCCATAAGACATCCCTAAGATGGCATTCAGGAATATATATGAGTGTTACAAGTACTTAGTTATGAGCTTTGGCCTCACCAATGCCCCTGCAACATTCATGACCCTGATGCAGACTGTCTTCCAGAAATACTAAGACAAGTTTGTGATAATCTACCCAGATGACATACTGCTATGTTATAATCTGCTGCTTGAATGTTTAAGTTAGATCAGTTTTTAGTCAGATCAATTAGTATCTGTTTAGGTTATCAGTATATCAGTATTATCTATCAAATCAGTAGCATTAGTCAGCAAATGAATTAGCAGATCCTTATCAGACAGAAATAGATATATTAAGTAGGATCTTATTGGGTGATGATGATGAAATCAAATGAGTCATCAGCCACAACGTACATTAGGAAATACAATTAGTCAGCAATTGATCTGGCACAATGTATATAAGGAGCTGCTGGAACTTCAATAAAGATCAGTAAAGGCTTTAGTGAATACAATACTAGCTAAACTCCTTATTCTACTACAACTCTTATATCAAGACATGTAACAGCTGTAAAGCATGACAGAAGAGGGTCATGTGGTGCACATTGAAAAGGTCTTGAAGAAGCTAAGAGAGAACCCACTATATGGTAAGATAGTCAAGTGTAAATTTGTCAAAGAAGATGTTGAATATCTGCAACACATAGTGACTAGTGCAGGAGTGAACTCAGACCCTAAGAAGGTTGAAGTTGTCAAGAATCTGAAGCAGCCTCATAGCATATCAGAACTCAGATTAATTCTTGGAATAGTTTCCTATCACTGGAGATTTGTCAAGTCCTTTGCAAGTATTACAGCCCCTTTAGCTGATATCCTCAAGAACAAGAATACCTATAAGTGTAATAACACTGAGCTCAGCTGAACAAAACTATCCAGTGCATGAGAAGGAGATGTTTTCTATAATACACTGCTTGATGACATGATGATGCTATATTGAAGGAGTCAAATACACTATGAAGACTGCTCAACAGAAGGTACTCTCTATATGAGTGACAATATGAAGTGAATATATTCAGCAATTTGATTTGGAGATTGTCTACTGCCCTGGGAAAAGCAACACAGTTGCTGATGCCTTATCAAGATTAGAACAAGTTGCACAACTTAACTTGGTGCATGAATCAGATTAGCCTAGCCTATTACCCAAGGACTTGGAGGACCAAGCTATTCCTAATGAGGTGGACTACAATATCAAGAAGATAGTCAAGGATGAAGCCAGCAATTTTGTAGTACAGGATGAAACACTCTACAAAATTGTGGATGGAAGCCCTGTTGCTTATTGCCCTTATGTTGCTCACCTGGAATTAATACATATGCCACACAATGGATATGGACATCTTGGAACTGAAGGAACCTATGGCCTTGTGAAAGCCAGAGCATGGAGGCTCAGAATGAGACAAGACATTGAGAAACCAGTGAAAACCTGCCCAAATTGCCAGACCATCCAAAGCCAACCACAGAAAGTTGCCAAACTCTTTTCTTTGGAGCCAGTAAAACCATTTCAAAGATGGTGAATCAACTTTACTGGAAGACTGGCAACTACTAGAAAATACAACTGTTGGATCCCAGTTGCAATTAACCATGCCACAAAATGTCCAGTGGATAAAGCAGTACTTGTGGCCAGTGAACAAGAAGTTGCAAGTTTTATCTACCATGAGATCATTATGAAGTTTGGATGCCCTGTAGAGATTTTGTCCAATAGAGGAGCATACTTTGTGGCAAAGACATTGGAAGCTTATCTGGAAATGCAGCATATCAGACACATGAAGACCTCGGCATATTGCCTTAGAACTAATGGAGTCACTGAGCAGTGTAATGGCTTTTTATAGGAAAATGCTGACCAAGTATGCAAATGGAGTTGTCAGTAGATGGGATGAGTATATAGAGCAAGCACTTTTTGCATGCAAAATTAAGGTACACACACCACCCAACAATTACCATTTTACTTAGTGCAAAGGGACAGACTCAAGCTTTCAAGACTTGCTGATAATACTGAACCATCAAGATATTGGTATCACAAGAAAAGAGATTCAGGAGAACCCTCTCAACTTTAGTAGGGGAGAATGTTATGATATACTGCTTGAATGTTTAAGTTAGATCAGTTTTTAGTCAAATCAACTTGCTATATGTTGAGCCTACCAGTATATCAGTGTTATCTATCAAATCAGTAGCATCAGTCAGCAGATGAATCAACAGATCCTTATCAGATAAGAATAGATATACTAAGTAGGATCCAATTGGGTGATGATGATGCAATCAAATGAGTCATCAGCCACAACCTATGTTAGGAAATACAAGTAGTCAGCAATTGATCCGGTAAAAATGTATATAAGGAGCTGCTGGAACCTCAATAAAAATCAGTTCAGGTTTAGTGAAGACAATACTAGCTAAACTCCCAATTACTCCACAACTCTTATACCAAGACATGTAACAATGGCAAATAGGATAGATGCAATGGCACAAAGATATCAGGAAATAGTTCTGAGCAATGATTTGCAGATCTTTTGGGTAGAGCAACCAATATCTCTGGTAGGCAATGCAGCATCTTTGCAGCAGTAATGGAACAAATGTAGCTCAATATCACTTACCAGAATTGAGTCATTTCTCAAGGTGACACTACAGAAGCTCAATATTGTCTTTGAAGTGCAACATCAAAGCCACAAGAAAAAGCTCCTAGTTAAACCCATCACAGCATGGGAGGGATTGAATTTGATAATGATATCACAGCCTAATAATAAAAGTTGCTGATGATCCATGAAGCAGCTGGGAGTCATCAAGAGTGGACTGATAGTCAAGAGGCTGCAGGAGGTCCAGCACACCATCACCTCAGGGTTGTCATACCATAGGGCCATCAGGAGCTCAAGGCCTACTTTGTCAAGGTTTTCCTAGCAAAGTTGGTTGCTTGTTGTATTCCACTCAATGTTGCCTTAAGTTACTGATTGCCAGTGCATTAGGGCTTCCTAACTTCTTAATGCCAAAGGCATAGGTGTCTCCATGTGCACATCTGCCATCAGTACTGTCTAACTCTTCCTGGCTGGCTTCCATGTAACTACTCATCACATTTACGATGGACATCAAGGTGATATTTGTGATGTGATTGGGATGCAGTAGTACCGGTGACTATACATGTCTTCCTATCTCCCCACAAATATGCTCCACAGCAAGCCCCCAGAATGTGAAGCAAGGCCCAATATTAATCACACACCAGGCAAGATGGGGCATATAATGATTGCAGGAGTAACAGAGATCTAGATAGTCAACAATATGCTTGTAATATACCCTCTCAAAATGTCACAAACCCCTTGGTTAAAAGCTGTAGATGTAACACATTGACATTGCAGCCTGCTGCTAGACAAGTATCTCTACAATGCCATCATGCAACTCCCAATGCTTCCAATGTACTCTGGGTGGAACTTACATTAGAAACCCACTTGTATAAATACAGCTTGAGTTCATCTAGTCCTTACATTTGTATTGGTGGATATGACTATGAACCTTGATCACAGCTTAAGCAAAATACTTCATGTGGCCAATACTCTGTGATAACTTGTCAATTCTCTCAAATTTATCTTGTATCTCAAAGGGTTCATTAAACTAATCATGCGCAGTGTACAACTTTATTATTGCTATAGAGATATTGTCAAAGAGCAAATGCACTGCTCCCAGTTGAAAGTTTTGCTCCAACAGATCCCCACCATCTTTGCCATCCAAGGTATTTTATAAATTCCATATCTTGGGCAATAACTTAGAGCTTGCCATTTTCTTTGCTGCAAATGAATACTGACTTGATGCTGTTAGCATTGGAGTTTGGGTAATAATAGTGCACATAAGTTAATGAGTGAACCTGCTGGATCTCACAGATTTGACAGCAATACCATCCATGGTGATCAGAAAGCCAGCAATGTTGCCAACAGCTGGGGCATTTCCTATGCAGATAATAATATATGCTCTGCCATAATGATATTTTCTATTATTGAGCTGAATAACATACCAATTTCTTCAAGCAATGAACACAGTTAACTATCTTCATTTGTACCAAGTACATGGTTATATGTATCCTGGAGTAATCTTGCAAAGAGGTAGCAGTTAATCTGCAATCTTCCCATAACTGACATTAGCGGAAACATGCCATTTCTCTAGCCATAACACTACATCATCAACCTGGATATGGGTTACTGGGCTCACTTGGGTCTGTGATGCATCATTGATGCTTTTTTATAAGGGTGTTGACTCATTTCATGTTAGGAGTTTGCTGATCCCATACAGGGTGCTGCTATTAGGGGAGATAGGCTCACAATCCATTGGTGAGCCTTCTTCTTTGTATCAATCACTCCGCATGCCATATCAAGAAATAGGTATATCAAGTCAGATCTAATTGGGTGAGAAGAATGCAATCAAAGGGGTCAACAGCTATAACCTACCTGAAGATATATAATTAGTCAGCAATTAATCTAGCAAAAAGTATTTAGTAAGCTGCCTGAACCCCTATAATGATTAATTCAAGTTTTAGCAAATACAACTCTGGCTGAACTCCCTATTCCTCTGGAACTTTTATGTCATGATTTGTCACAATGAATCCTTGGTGTCTTTTTCTACAGGTGATGCCTTATTGCATGCTGGCATCTTGCCTGTCACATGATTGATAATATTATGAGGGGAGCGGGGATTAAAACTTTTCAGTGGGCCATCTTCCATACAGCCATCTCTCTGCAGGCCATATTCTGAATGCTGAGGTTAGCCAAAAAGCATCACAAACTAACATAAATCAGTTTGCTAAAGGTGACAAGTGCAGCTATGTGTTATTATTGAGGTATCAGGTGGCCAGCAACAAAAAGGTTGGTATAGTGGTTACCAATGAGTGCTTCAATATGACATGTGTAACACAACACTGTTCATGATCATTGTAATAGCATCCATGCTCTCTGCATGCTCCATGGCTCAAAAGCTTGCTACAACAGCCACATGGTCATTGTCCCTGCTTACACAATGTTGATTGGAAGTATACCTAGCCATGGGGCAAACAGCTTCACTCTTGAGAACAATGCACTCTTGTATTACTCATTGTCATTATCCATATTAGCTCATAAAAGTCTTATATTTCAGAAAATGCACCTACCCTTAAGAAAAATATTAAGAAAAGGCTGGCAGAATACATGCATAATATTAGCTGGACTCTAACCTCCACAACAGTTACAACCCTCCCTTTCTCCAAAGCAAGCTTATTAGTAACTAGGCTAACATTCTTTCTAGGGGTAGACTAGGCCAACTAGCATACATAATAACCTTGGTCATCAGCTGCTCTTCCTTCCACCAACAAATGATGCTGAAGGCTTGAAGCCAAGACATGTAGCATAGATGCAAAGGCCTAGAGAAATTGGGCTAATATCTTGATACAGGATGAGCAAGTGATACTTTTAGAGTAATGAATCTTTTGGAGAAGAAGTGAACAGACTGTCAGTGATTAAGGTCAAGGCAGAGGGAAGTAGGTCTACACCAGCCAGAGAGAGGGAAGCATTAGAAAGGCTGCAGCTTTCACCAGTTAACTCTGTCAGCCCAGGACTGACTGAATCCCACAATAGCCTGGAAGTATTACCAATATGATAACAGCTATTTTCTCAACAGCTGGAAGCTTAGCTGGTTGAGCTATACTTCAGTGAGGTAGATGAGTTTGCAAAGAAAGGAAATTCATCTACTACAGCCTGCACATCTTCCATTGTTGCTAAGGTATGAATACCACAGATATACAGAGTTCAAGCATCAAGAAGTTAGAAGATTATCATCATATCTACTGTGGAATCATGGAACATTAATTGGCACACCATTACTAAGCACACCAAGAGGTTCCAGCACTTTTTCAGAAGCAATTGTAATAAAAACTCACTGGAATATTGTAGGGACTTATTGCAAGTCTGGGAGTCAGCCAAAAACCTGGATATTTGGGAACCAGCAAATCAACAATGGCACAAAGCCATGGGGCTCCTACTAATGTCATGAAAAAAGGGCATTACTGCTAAAAGTCATTGTATATGATCTGTAGAGGAATAGGGAGTATAGCTAGTCTTGTATTGACTTACACTTACACCGTTCTTTATTGGGGTCTCAGAAGATTAATATATGGCTGATTGTATTGCCTAATATAGGCTGGGTTGATGAATCATCTGAATGCATCATCATCACTCAATCAGATCATTCTTGCTATATCAATTTATGTCTGTTAAGGATCTGCTGATTCATCTGCTGTCTATTACTACCAACTACATAGGTCATACTGATATAAATATAGCCTAAATATAATACTAATTGATTTTACTAAACAATAATATGACTTGAACATGTAAGCTGCAGTTCATAAGAATGCATCAGATACATTTGATTAGTGGTTTATCTTAATGGAGTTACTTGAGAAGCGCAAAGCTGAGCTTAACTATATTTTTGTGCATAAGAACCTGTATACTTCAGTACCCTTAGCAATTAAGTTACAACAGCAGTTTAAATGGAAATCAAATGGTTTTCATGCATGAAAAGTAAGTGGATTGGTTGAATTAAGAGTAAGGAACGTGGAAAAGCGGCAATCAACTACAAATGCACACAAGCATAGGAGATGTTTGAGTGTCCAGGATCAGAAAGTGCAATCATAGGCAGGGAATCAGTCAAAGTTACTTATGCATATTATGATAGAAGTTTTGATTAAATTTTTATAAAATCTGAGGATCAATTTTTTCAATGATCTTTACATGGTTTCTGCACTGCATCAATACCTCTTAGTCTCAACAGTTATTTAATGGTACCAACACAATGGACTTGTTCCATTGGGTAGTGTCATATAGTGCTAGCCAGTTTATAGTGCCAGATTGATCCAGCACTCTGTGGAAACATCTAGTACTATAATCTCTACCCTGATGCCAGTTGTAGGATGCAGTTGCTGGTACTTTGTGCCATCCTATTAATGTTGCTTGCAATAGTGATTTTCTTGCTTTATTTACCCTACATAGTGCTCTAGATGCATTGCTTTCAATAGAATTCTGCTTATATGATTATATATAAGCTAAGGACTTGGAGGACCAAGCCATTCCTAAGAAGTGGATTGCAATATCAAGAAGATAACCCAGGATGAAGCCAGCAAATTTGTAGTACAAGATGAAACACTCTACAAAACTGTGGATGCAAGCCTTATTGTCTATTGCCCTTATGTTGCTCACCTGGATTTAATACATATGCTACACAATGAATAGGAACCTATAGCCTTGTGAAAGCCAGACCATAATGGCCCTGAATGAAACAAGATGTTGAGAAACCAGTGAAAATATGCTCAAATTGCCAAATCAACTAAGGCCAACCACAGAGAATTGCTGAACTCTATCCCTTGGAGCCTGTAAGACCATTTGAAAGATGGGGAATTGACTTTATTGGAAGACTGCCAACTACCGGGAAATGCACCATTGGACTGTAGTAGCAATTGACCATGCCAAAAATGGCCAGTGGCTAAAGTAATACCTGTAGCCAGTGAACAAGAAGTTGCAAGTTTCATCTACCAAGAGATCCTTATAAAGATTGGATGTCCTGTAGAGATTTTATTCAATAGAGGAGCAAACTTTATGGCAAAGACATTGGAAGCTTACCTGGAAATGCAGCACATAAGACACTTGAGAACCTTGGCATATCACCCCAGAATTAATGGAGCCACTGAATGGATGAATGGATTATTGGGAAATGCTGACCAAGTATGCAAATGGAGCTGTCAGTAGATGGATGAGTATATAAACCAAGCACTTTTTGCACGCAGAGTTAGAGTACAACACCACCAAACAATTGCCATTTTACTTAGTGTATGGATGTGAACCAAGGATTCCAGGAGATCTCACACAACCAAAGCTTACAGACACCTTAGAAGATGAGCTCAGTCAGCCAAGTAGACACCAGCAGCTAGAACAAAACATCAAGAGGCACAAGCCAAAGTACCTCAAAGTGCAAAAAGATGAAGCAGAGATTTGATAAGACTATATCACCAGAATCATTGACAGATGGGAACCTTATATTGTTGAGAAACAATACTTGGAAGATGATTGAGCCACAATGGACCCAACCTTTTAAGATCATCAGACAATGTCCATTTGCAACTTACCAACTAGTGGACAAACAAGGGAATATCTGGGAAGATTTAGCTCATAGAGACAGACTCAAGCTTGCAAGACTTGCCAACAATACTGAACCATCAAGATATTGGTATAATAAGAAAAGAGATTCAGGAGAACCCTCTCAACTTTAGTAGGGGAGAATGTTATGATCTATTGCTTGAATGCTTGAGTTAAATAAGTTTTTAGTCAAGTTAATTAGTTATATGTTTAGCCTTTCAATACATCAGTGTTATCAATCATATCATTAGCAGTAATAAGCAGATGAATCAGCAGATGCTTATCAAACAGAGATAGATATATTAAGTTGGATATTATTGGGCAATGATGATGCAATCAAATGAGTTGCCATATTTTAATCCACCACTTGATGTTTAAGTTAGATCTGTTTTTAGTCAAATCAATTAGTTATATGCTTAGCCTATCAGTATATCAGAATTTTCTATCAAATCAGTACATTAGTCAGCAAATGAATTGGCAGATCCTTATCAGACAGAAATAGATATATTAAGTAGGATTTTATTGGGCAATGATGATGCAATCAAATGAGTTGTCAGCCACAATCTATATTAGGAAATAAAATTAGTCAGCAATTGATATGGCAAAATGTGTAAAAGGAGCTGCTGGAACCTCAATAAAAAGCAGCTCAAGTTTTAGTGAGTACAACACCAGCTAAACTCCCTATTCCTCTACAACTCTTATACCAAGACTTGTAACAACATCATCTAAGGCAATTTGGCACAGCCGGGCTTCTTTTGAAATAGTCAAGCAATTATTGCAAGTGAGACTAAGGATTAAAAGATTTACATATTATACACTGGTGACTTGTTGAGTTGCAACATAGTATTTATACTTATGGATAAACTACATACATGTAGCTATTTACACATTACTAGGGGAGTCTCAGGATTATATGTCACAAGTTTCAGCCCATTTGGACACATTGCAAACTTTCCTAAAATTCCGTACTTTGCAAATTACTAATAATTAACAAGTATCTTACAAACTAATTTCTGAGCTAATATTCTGAGATATATCATTTAACTAAGTGCAAGTTCATAAATATTAGCAACTAGGTGGACTCCTAACTATTTCAACAGCTTCAGCACTGCACTCATCAGCCAGGAGGCACAATACTAATTACAAGTTCACAAGTAGTGAAGATGATAGTCAACAAGACAATAGTGTGTGTGCTCAAAGTGAGTCACTGCCAAATGCTACAGTAGTAATCCTTGTGAAATGAAAAACTAGAGGATGATGTGGTTGCATTGTATTGCTATCATTTGTCATGTTCTAAGCAACACATTTTTTTTACAATTCAGATTGAGTCATTGCATGCTAGTAGTCATAAAAATATGATATAAGTAACATCAGGATTGCTTCATGCTTGACCCACAACACCTATAAATAGACGCTCTTCATACTTATATGTAGTTGGTAACACCAGTGTATCTATTTGATCTGTTTTGCAGCTACCCAATTAGTTGTGTGCTAGCTATGACACCAAGTCCATTTGCCAAAATCAGGTGTTTACTTGCCATCTGGGCAGCATAGGATGTATTGATTGATGAACTTTTGGACCAACTTAATGGAGCCATTAAATTCAGCAAGATTGACCTCATGTCAGGATACAACCAATTAGGGTGAAGCCAGAAGACATCCCTAAGACAGCATTCAGGACCAGATGTGGACTTTACAAGTACTTAGTCATGAGTTTGGGCCTCACTAATGCCTCTGCAACATTCACGACCCTGATGCAGACTGTCTTCCAGGAGTACTTGGACAAGTTTGTGATAATCTACATCAATGGCATATTGATATTCAGCAAGATAGAAGAGGATCACTTGGTGCACATTGAAAAGGTCTTGAAGAAGCTAAGAGAGAACCCACTATATGGCAAGCTAGCAAAGAGTGAATTCTTCAAGGAACACTTTGAATATCTGGGACACATAGTGACTAGCACATGAGTAACCTTATACTCTAAGAAGGCTGAAGTTATCAAGAATTGGAAGCAGCCCCATAGCATAGCAGAACTCAGATCATTCCTTGGAATGGTCTCCTATTATTGGATATTTGTCAAGTCCTTTGCTAGTATTGCAGCCCCTTTTACTGATATCCTCAAGAAAGACAATACCTACAAGTGGGACATAGCTTGTGAGACTGCCTTTCAGACGCTCAAGAATGAATTTGCTAAGCTACCAAGCTTAAGAATATCTGACTTCAGAAAAGAGTTTACTCTGTGCACAGATGCTTCAGACTATGCAATTGGTGGAGTGCTGAGCCAAGAACACAAGGGAAAGGACTACCCAGTTGTCTTTGAATCCAAGAAACTAAACTCAGCAGAACAAAACTATCCAGTCCATGAGAAGGAGATGCTTGCAATAACACACTGCTTGAAGACATGGAGATGCTATATTGAAGGAACCAATTACACTGTGATGACTGCTCATGCCTCCCTCAAGTATATATTTACTTAGAAGGTACTCTCTAGAAGAATGATAAGATGTGTGGTAATGGAAAGTATTCCATTACTACAATATCTCAAGACCAATATTGCACTCATTTAAGCATTTTGCTTTTTGTATTGTAACACACAGGTGAAAGATCAAGAACTTTCAACTCTAAAGGACAAATACTCCAGACCCTGACAAGCAATCCTCCCAAGAATATTATGTCATACAGAATATGCAGTAGCCAACACATGTTACAAGTTACAGCTCATTTGAAGCAGTACTTACGGAGTTATGACTATAAGAGTGCAATTATTATACATACTAGGCCACTATTGCAAGGATTACTATGGTGACTTTGATTGCATGTAACTTTTGAACCAGCTAATCAAATCATGTGAGATTTGCACAGGTGCTGCGCCTATGTCCAATCTGCACCACTGCAAAAGTTTAGTCTTATATAACATGTATTGCTTGCGCAAGTGCTCAAAAACTTTGATCCTTCAGAAACTTCATATATGACTTCCCCAGCTGATAAATAAAAGAGAGCCTCTCTTTCCAGAATCTCCACACTACAATTACAGGTTTAAAGGTTATAAGACTTCCCCTGCATCACTTACATCATTGAGTACTCTGACTTTCATTGGCACTACTTCAGTAAAACGAATGCAAAGCTCACAAGAATCCAATCTATGTTCTACAAGAAACTACCACTTTTCTGTTGGAAAAGTCCCCCT
Source organism: Basidiobolus meristosporus CBS 931.73 (assembly GCA_002104905.1). NCBI lineage: Eukaryota > Fungi > Basidiobolomycota > Basidiobolomycetes > Basidiobolales > Basidiobolaceae > Basidiobolus > Basidiobolus meristosporus. The sequence goes on along the minus strand of MCFE01000196.1, from coordinate 49,616 downwards.
AAGAAGCCCCTTTACTCTAAAGACACCCCTCTAGGGACCCCTTTAAGAAACCCCTTTACTCTAAAGAAGCCCCTTTAGGCACCCCTATAGTGTAAAGTCCACTTTAGAGACCACTACAAGAAGCCCCTTTACTCTAAAGACACCCCTTTAGAGACTTCTACAACATGCCACTTTAGGTTAAAGGGGAGTTAAGAATTTGCATATTAGCAAATAATTTCTCAAAGGAAAGTGACATCCAAATAAGGAAAAGTCACTATCAAAGTAAATAAGCCCATTAGTTGACAGAAGGTCAGAACACTGCTGTAGAAGTGATAAACACTGCTTACAGTATATTTTGAACCTAAGATTGAGGGTATTAGTGAAGGTTATATCTTCTATTGGTATATCAAGCTCCTAATAAATTATCTCCGTATTAGCATACTGGAAGTTGTTGTACATTGTTGATTAGCCTCTACATTGTAGAACAAACCCCAAACTAATCATAATACAACACAACAGATGGAGTGAATACATTCAGCAATCTGATTTGGAGATTGTCTACTGCCCTGGGAAAAACAATAAGGTTACTGATGCCTTATCAAGATTATAACAAGTTGCACAACTCAACTTGGTGCATGAATCAGATTGGCCTAGCCTATTACAAAAGTACTTGGAGGACCAAGCCATTCCTAATGAGGTGGATGAAGATATCAAGAAGATAATCTGGGATGAAGCCAGCAGATTTGTAGTACAGGATCAAACACTCTACCAAATTGCTGATTGAAGCCCTATTGCCTATTAGACTTGTTCCATTGTGCCATTGATCATAGTGCCAGAGAGTGCTGTATATTTTGTTATTAATTTGATATTTTAGGGTCATATGCTTATCAATTTTGATCCTGAATTGGCACTGTATGGCACCATCTGGCACTCTGTGGCATGATCAGGCACTATCTGGCATGCTATGGCACTATTGGGCACTATGATCAGCCGGAATGATGGAACAAGTCTATTGCCCTTATGTTGCTTGCCTTGATTTAATACATAGGCTACACAATGGATAAGGACATCTTGGAATTGAAGGAACCTATAGCCTTGTGAAAGCCAGAGCATAGTGGCCCAGAGTGAAACATGATGTTGAGAAGCTAGTGAAAACCTGCCTAAACTGCCAAATCAATCAAGGCCAGCCACAAAGAATTTCCAAGCTCTTTCCCTTGGAGCTAGTAAGACCATTTGAAAGATGGGTAATAGACTTTACTTGAAGTCTGCCAACTACCAGGAAGTGTAACTGTTGGCTCCCAGTAGCAATTGACTATGCCATCAAATGGCCAGTTGCTAAAGCTGTACCAATAGCCAGTGAACAAGAAGTTGCAAGTTTCATCTACTATGAGATCCTTATGAAGTTTGGATGCCCTGTAGTGATTCTATCTAAGAGAGGTTCAAACTTTATGGCAAAGCCATTGGAAGCTTAACTGGAAATGCAGCAGATTAAACACTTGAAAGCCGTGGCATATCACCCCAAAACTAATGGAGTCACTGAATGGTTTAATGAGTTATTTGGAAGAATGCTGACCACATATGTAAATGGAGTTGTCAGCAGATGCAATGAGTATAAAGACCAAGCACTCTTTGCATCCAGAGTCAGAGTAAACAACACCACCCAACAATTTCCATTTTACTTAGTGTATGGATGTGAACCAAGGATTCCAGGAGATCTCACACAACCAAAGCTTACAGACACCTTAGAATATGAGCTCAGTCAGCCAAGTAGACACCAGCAGATGGTACAAAGACATCAAGAGGCACAGACCAAAGTATCTCAAAGTGCAGAAAAGATGAAGCAGAGATTTGATAAGACCAAGACTATAGCACCAGAAGCATTGACAGTTAGGATCTTTGCATTGCTAAGAAACAACTCTTGGAAGAAGTTTGAGCCACAATGAACAGGACCATTCAAGATCATCAGGGAATGTCCATTTGCAACTTACCAACTAGTGGACAAACAAAGCAACATCCAGGAAGACTTAGTGCAAAGGGTCAGACTCAAGCTTTCAAGACTTACTGATAATACTGAACCATCAAGATATTGGTATCACAAGAAAAGAGATTCAGGAGAACCCTCTCAACTTTAGTAGGGGAGAATGTTATGATATACTGCTTGAATGTTTAAGTTGGATCAGCTTTTAGTCAAATCAATTTGTTATATGCTTAGCCTGTTAGTATATCAGAGTTACCTATCAAATCAGTAGCATCAGTCAGCAAATGAATCAGCAGATCCTTATCAAACAGAAATAGATATATGAAGTAGGATCTTATTGGGTGATGTTGATGCAGTCTAATGAGTCATTAGCCACCGCCTACATTAGGAAATACAATTAGTCAGTAATTGTAAGGAATCCACCACCATTGAGGGAAAACATTGTTCACACTCCGGATATGTTCCGGTCATACCCTGTCTGAGGAAGCTGATGCAGTCCAACAAATATTGCAAAGCTATACAGTGTCACACTCAGTATCAATAAGGTGCAAGCATATCCAATATTTTTGATGTCAAACATTACAAACAGCTAAGAAGCAAGGGCTACTTTGAAGGTATGTATGACCATGCCTTTGCTTAAGCACTTGATGGATTCTTGTAAACAAGTACTCCACCAGCAAATCCTGCTGGCCACTGATTCTCATCAATTTGAGTCTGCCACCCATCTCATGGTATCAGAGCAATAATCTGATGGTAGTCTCACTGGTACCTGGGCCTAAATCACCGTCCAACCTGGATAGCTACCTGTATCCATTGCTGGATGAATTTTGTTTACTTTCCAGCAGGATAATGGTAAATGGCCGTCATGTAAAAGCACATTTTACTATCTGCATTGGGGATACCCCAGCCATCAGCAAGATAGCAGGTTTTTCCAGGCACAATGGATGGTATTGCTGTCAAATGTGTGAGATCCAGGAGATATACACCAGCACTAAGAACATCATCTTTCCACAGAGAGAACATATAGAAGTAAGCATGCAATTGCAGCAAATTTAGCAAGCTATAAGCCATTGGCCAGAATATGGAATCAATTGGAAACCAGAGATACTTAAGATAGAGGGTATCTGTTGGAGCAAAAGCTTTCTACTGGGAGCAATGCATTTGCTTTTCAACAATATCCCTATACTGATGACCAAGTTGTACATGGGACATTTCAAGCTAAATGCTCCCTTCAAGATACTGGTGAAATTTGAAAATATTGGCAAGATAATACATAGTATCCACTACCCTAAGTACTTCTCACAGTCTCCAATTAATACTCATACGCATATGCAACAATAAAAATGCAAAGACTGGATGAACTGGATATGTATTAATTCAAGTGGTGTTCTGAAGCCATTCCTACCAAGAGTACATTGGAAGCATTGGGAGTCATATGTAGACATTGTAGGAATATTTAACCAGAAGCAGATCACCAATGCCAACTGGATGCATCTACAGCTGTTGTGTGAGGAGTTTGTGATTGGATTTGAGTGGCTATACTACAAACATAAAGCTGAATGTGTAGATCTCTGCAGCTACTATATCCATTCTCTACTCCATCTTGCATGGTGTGTGGAGAATATTGGGCCTTGCTTCACCTTTTGAGAGTTTCCTATGGAGCAGATGTGTGGGGAGATAGGAAGACAAGTCAAGTTACAGGTACTATTATATCCCAATCTCATCAAGAATATTACCTTCAAGTCCGTCATGGATGTTATGAGTTGGCACATAGAGGACAGCCAGAAAGAGTTCAAAAATACTGAGGACAAATGTGCACATGGAGACACCTATGCCTATGGCATTAAGAAGCTAAGCAGCCCCAATGCATGGGTAATCAGTTGAGTAATGCAAAGTAGGGTTGGGTGCAACAAGCAACTAATTTTTATCAGGAAAACTCCACCAAGATATGCTTGATTTCTTGTGGTCACAAGCCAACTTCTACACCATTCAATACCAAATTCACACAAACAAAAGCCAGAGCACATCTATAAGGGGGGCCAGAATCCAGCAGGGAGAAGGAATATATTGGCTAAATACCAAGAAGTTCTTTGCCAATATTCAGGAGGTATTCGTGGCAGAAGTGGCAACAACCAAGCATATGTTTGCAAGATGTATTTGCTACCAGCAGTACCAGGTATATGGCAACTTTGCAAGTATCACACTAAAAAGCCGTAAAGTTGAGGTAATAGAAGTATGTCAATTGCAGCAGGTGTGCACGTTGGTAGAGGTTGGTAAGCAGGAGGCCATAGTTTTTTTTTGATTTGAGCTATATGTGGAATACCAAAGGTAGTAGTGGGTAAGCAAGTAAAGAAAGGTGATTCCACAGTGCAATATATGAATTGCACAAGGGGAGGTAGAAAAAGGAAATACCATTTGGTAAATTGTTACGGTAGCATTATACAGAACCAGTGGTAGGCCATCATACTGCCAAAAAAATGCTATCGGAGTCTTGCTGTGAGGCTGTCAAAATACTGTCAAGTTTCTTGCCATATAAGGCAATTGGAAGTCCTGGCCAACTGGATCCACTTAAAATAGTAATTGAGCACTGAAAGACCGCAACAATACCATGCAAATATTGTCACAGCACTAATTAAAAATTGTCAAGTTTTATCCCTTTATTTGGCTGTAAAATTTGCAAAACACCATCATGATCTTGTTATACGATTGTCAGGAGGGTCACTAATTCCAAGCTGCCATATTATGATGGTCTCTAATTAGGATCTTAGCGGACAATCTGGATTGGATCCACCCATGGAACCTAATTATTTTTCATAGGGCACTTGGTAGTTAGATCCATCCAACTTTTCAGCAGAGGGAAAAATTCCAGTAATAGCAGTAGTAGACATTGCAGAGAGTGACAGCTTGGGGCTCATAGCCTGTTGTAAGAGTCTTGGAGATATTGGAAGTGATTGGGAGGACAAGTATACAATGTGGTTTTCACTTAATGATTAATTGAATATAATAGTAGTGTTTATACTTTTACATTGTCTTAGCATAACAAACATGAAGAACAGGTTGAGGGAAGGTCCCAAGACCATGTGTGCAAAGTTTGGGACTTTTTGGACAACTTCGAGAATTTCCATGTTCTGGGTACCTGGTATTTTGGTGAAAATATTCTAAGTAGATCCCACAAGGAATTTAGTAAGTATTCTCTAGGATATGAAGGTAACGATCTAGTGAATAAGTTAGGTGAGTATTTATGTGGAAATAAAAACTTTTAGAACAGGTACAAGCCAGCTTCTGCTGCTTCTAATATTGCTTTCACACAAATGGGAATTTAGGAGTACCTATAAGAGGCACCAGAATCCAGCAAGGAGAAGGAATATATTGGACAAGTGCACAAAGTATTTTGTAGGTATTCAAGAGGTATGAGTAGTCTAGTGGTGGCATCCAAGTATATGTTTACAAGATGTATATGCTAATAGCAATACATGGCATATGACAGCTGTGCCAGCAGCACACTGAAAAGCTATTAGTTTGATGTGAAAGAATTGTGTCAATTGCAGCAAGTATGCAAGTGTATAGTGGTTAGTAGGCAGAAGGCTATTGTTATTTTGGGCTTGAGCCATATGTGCCATACCTATTATTGTTATGGTTAGGCAAATAAAGAGGCATGATACCTAGAGTGAATATGCGCAGGGTGTAAGGGGATATAGAGAAAGGAAGTCAATTTTGGACAATTTGTACAAGGGCATTATACAAAGCTAGCTTTAGGCTACCATACTGCTGTGATAATGTCATCAGAAGTCCACACAAAGGCCATCAAGATACCATCACATGCACTGTCATATAAGACAATTGCATATGTTGGTCAGTTAGGTCTGCTCAAGTAGTAGTAGACAATTTTGAGACTCTCTGAATGCCATGCAATCCCTAAAGCAGACCAACAATACACAATCATATTTATTACTATATGCGGCAATAAATGCAGTGAAATACTGTCAAGATTCTACCTTAAGATTGTAATGAGGGTCAGAAATTTGAGCTGCTGACATTGTAACTACATCATTGTGGGATTCAATGGCTGATGAATGATGGGTTCACAACTAAACAATTTTCATTGCATACTTCCTTCACCATTATCTGCATATTTTATTGTCTTCTTCAATGTTAGTTCTCTCATCAATATCTTCATACCCATGGAGCTTAGCTAGAGCTGCTTCTTTTCACTATATGAAGCCTGCCCATGTGTATTTTGTATCATCAGCTAGAAATATGACCTTATACTTCATTTCTCTGGGAGATAAATTTTTGATAAGTCCACACATCTCTGAGTGAATGTGATCTATTTCCTCTAGTTTAGATTGCAGTCAATCTCTTAAGTAGTTGTCAGGCTTATTTTGATGTAAGCAGGCTCCACAGTGCATCACAGCAGTTGTGGGACCAATTCTTACTCCAGACATTAGCTGACTATTGAATGTTTGCGCAAATGGTCAAAATTGATATCTCTAAATCTCCTATGCTAATGCATTGAAGTCCTCTCATTTAAGTTACCAATATTGGCTTCCAGATACATCCAAATAAATGCCAGTCTGTAAAGACTCTGATCTCTTATACAGAAGGCACTATGGGCACCATTTTGACTGAGGCTCATGCAATCAGAACTATCAAAACTGAAACTTAGTCCTTTTGCTGTGGCATTGCTTATAGATAGTAGGTTTGTAGCAATTTCAGGTACATAAAGTACATCTATGATGAAATGTGCATGGCTGCATTCACTACTTCTGAGTTGACCTGGATAGTTCCCTTTCCAGCAGCATTGAGTGTTTTGTGAGCTTAAATGGAAACCTTCTCAACTAGACTTTGCTATCATTGTGAAAAGGTGATTTATGGTGTGTAAAGTGTTGAGATGCTTAAGTGTCCTTATACAACAAATGAAGATCTTTGCTTGCTACCAAATCAAGTGCAGATACAGATAGTGTACTATAGGTGGTAGCTGCATTTACATACTCAGGCTTTTTCTTTGGATTATCTCTTTTTCTGAAGCTCTGTTGCTGTAGCTTGAAGAAAGGTTGCTATTTCCTTTTGAGAATCTTGAGTACTTGATTTAGTGGCTAACACTGTCTATGAAGGAGGTATCTTCTCTCTTGTTTATTGTACTCATTTTTCTTAATCACTCATACAGGAGTCTGCAATATAGAGTTTTTAAAGTCAAGACTTCAGCTCTGGACTCTAGGACTGGCAGAATGCCCTGAAACATGTCTATCTGGCTATTCAGGAGAGTAACCGGTACATCTCTCATTGGTTGTGTGTACACCCTGCAATTTATTATCATCACTCAATACTGCATTTCTGCTAATCACATATTTCATTACTTCTCTAAAGTCACATTTTATTTTCAGAGATTTTTTCTGAGATGTATCCTCTAAGGAGCTGAGCATCACTAGTAGGTGTCTTCTAGTATCTTACCAGCATTGTTTGCCACTTTTGCTTTTGAGCATTGAATCCTGATATGCCTGTTATATCAAAACATAGGCAGCTGAAAGTACCTGTACAAGTAAGATCCATATGTAGCATGTATGCTCATCAATTAGTTTGATCAAATACTTTTCCTATATGACATAAATAAATGTAAAAAGACCCACCTACAGTTTGGCTTTGATTAGTGCTTTGCCCTGGTAAGGTTTTCTGGCTGCTTTCCTTTCTATGCTGATAAAAAGCTTGGCAAGGAACTTCCACTCAAGAAATTAGCAGAATTTGAGCCGCTTTGCTTAAATATTTGAAAACTGATTTATTCAGATCAGCTGTGCCAAAGTATTGGTGCTTCTTTATCTGCCTAGCTTATATTAATTTTCAGATATGATAGCATCAGTGCCAAGCTTTGTTGATTCTGGACTCTTAATTCACAGCAATCTGGGCACCATTTTGATCTGTTATCTGGCCTCTGCTCTGCTGGCCTCCATAAGTGCCTTCTATGTTGAGTTCTTCTGACTTAAGAAGTGTATTGCTTTTTTAAGTAAAATGGTGAGATGTTTCAGAGCCAATATACAATATGTAAGGATCCTGCATATAGTCAAGCTGAGTGCATATAACAATACTCTAGCTTTAGTAATAGTAGCATTTCCTAATATGTGCTTGGTTGGTTTACCATCATTCTTTCCAAAGCTTCAGTCTAGCAAGTGTTGATTTCTTATGCAGTAATAACAGGAATATTGTCTCATTCTCTGAAGGGTCTGATGTACCTCCTTGAGAGATTACCATTGCTTATTGAAGCAGTTTCTCTTCCTTGAAACTGTTGTTTGATTTTTTCTAAGAGTTGTGCAGATATTGGAAGTTATGGGTTGAGTATGTAGATTATGTGGTTTTCACTTAATGATTTATTGAATGCAAAAGTAGTAAGTATACATTAGTAGGATCTGAGCAAAACAAGCGCAAAGAACATATTTAAGAAGGTCCCAAGAGCATGTGTGGAAAGATTAGGGCTGTTTAGACAACTTATCAGAGTTTTGTGTCCTGGGTACTTGATGATATGGTGAAAGTATTCCAAGTATGTCCCAACAAGTAGTTTGGTTGGTATACCCTTTAATATAAAGTAGTTCTGGTTTAATTCACACTCAATTAACAATTATGACTGATTGATTCCAATGATAATTTAGCCTTAGTTTGGTAATAGTGCTCAAATGTTATGGTTTGAATACACGGAGCTTTTTTTGGCGCCAACTATACATGCTAACATCATTTTGATACCTAAAATTTTAATGGCGGTGAGAGACAGCATTTGGCAAAGGTTTATTCGGGTGAAATCGCAGGCTTTCACGTGACGACTGCCGCCATTTTGAGCGGTCATTAGATGCTGAAGGAAAAGGGGGAGAGTCCGTTGACATGCACCAGAAATGCAGGCGGCTCTATGAGCCGACTGCATTCGTGCTAGTTGAACGTTAACTCACATCCTTGCTGATGCTGACGATAGTTGTGCTCATTTAGTGGATTAATATGATGCATACGTTAGATATGACCATTTTGACCCTAGTCACATATCTGGCAACATGCCAATTTAATCACCAAATGTCAGAACTCAAATAGGGATCATTGGGGCAGGAATGAGAGCGTCTCGAATATGGATCTATTCGCTACCCCAGGCAAGGCGCATATGGAGGATTTCCTGTGGAGGATCCACTCGCCATTCAGGAGCCACTGGCACCGCCAGGTCAGCAGAGGCGCTCTCGGTCGTAGCTTCAGGGTGGGTTTCTAATATGGTTAAGCACCCTTTTTTCGTGCATCGGACCGCACCTTTATCGGTGCAATGGCAGTGATTACATTCCCGTTTGAATGATTTGCCATTTTTGCGAATGCACTGCTGGACCGGAGTCTCCGTATTCACTAAATGGTAAGCTAGTTGAATCAGCATATCCCAAGATGGCAAGAAGATTAAGGTGAGTATCTAACCTGGTGGATCAGTGATACCACGGTAACAATCATACTGCTGCGCGCATGGCTTGTCTAAAAGGCCCGGCTGTCTGCAGGCAAGGTCACATAGATACCCATAGGGGCAACCGGATTTACGGCAGTCGTCTACTGTAGAAGAAAATGCGCCGTACATCAGGGTAAGACAGACCATCAACCAAAACATAACTGCAGTGTTCATGGGATGAAAACCTCCGGAATATGGTTGCCTTTGGTAGCACTACGTGGTCCCTCAAACCTTGGAAGAGCCCTGGTCGAAGTGAACGATTAGGATGCACTGCGTGACTCTTATACTCTGAAGGAGGTTTTCGTCAGTCGAATTCTCCGTGAATGGTACTAAGGCGATATCTGGTCCGGAAAAAAACTTGTAACTTTGCCAAACTTGACGACACTTATAAAACGTGACGTTCGATGTGCTGTCTCATCCACGGTTCCGCTCAAAGGAACCCAACATCATCTACTGATCCAGAGAAAGTGGAGTGGCAATTATTGCCTAAATCATCGATGGGAGGTCATGCACCTCACACCAATATGTGTAATTTAGGTCAAGAATTCCCCCCACAACCAGTTGGGCATATACCTCATCACCATCCCTCCTCCCTACCATGCATAACTTGCCCAAGTAAATTGACTCCGCATTGATTGAAATCCCTCATTGGGCAGTCCAATCTCGGGATGCAGGAGGCCAATGTCTAGATCGCAACGACTATTTAAGAAAACTCGATTTACGGTTACTCTCAATTCAGCTAGCCTATATCCATTGCTATTCAATCATGGACAACTGGACAACATCCCAGAAGTTCTATTACCCGGTAACCATTGGGTGGAACTTCTTCCTCATCTCCACCACGTTCCTGTTCATCTCTCAGTATCAGTCGCCAGCCATTCGCTACCGCAGTATCACTCTCTCGGTGTTCATGGTGATCGGTAACTCGCTGGTCACCACTCTCTATCTCGGGCGAGAGCCGACCTACGACAGCTTCCCCTGCTTTGTCAACATCTGGGTCTCGTCCATTGGTATGCCGCTTTGGCTCACCTCGGTCGCTGGTCGGTTCATGCGACTTGCCTTCCTGTACCATTTCAGCCAGGCCAAACTAGTGGCTGGCTCCAGCGCGGATCACTATGTGGATCTCGGCTCAGAGAAACCCACCATCACCTCCGCACCTACCATGGTCCTGGATGAGAACTGGTACTACAAGCACCGCGAGAAGTTCACCACAAACTACATTGTCCGACTGATCATCGGTGCCTTGTCCTTCCAGATGGCCCTCACCCTGCTGGTCCAAGCGTTCACCACCAAGTTCCAGATCACCCCGACCATGGCCTTGGGGAACTGTCTGGTTGGCTGGGAGTTCATCCCTGTCTACCTCACCTCCGCCTTCTATGTGTTCGTGCTGTGCCCACTCTTCATCACCTGGCTCCGTGGTGTCGATGATGCCTACGGAATCAAGCGTGAGCTCATGGCCGACTTCACCCTGGGTGTGATTGCCTTCATCCTGTACATCCTGTTCGCTGCACTGCCATCACTCAGAGATGTGATCAAGATCTTCCCAGCTGCCCACTGGAGTGTGGTCGCCTTGATGATCAGCCATTGCTTCAGCATTGTTCTCCCAGCCGTCAATGCACTCCGAGGCGGGGCTGGAGGCAGCAGAAGCTCCAGCATGGCCTCATTCGAGTCTATGGTCGAGGATCCACAGCAGTTCGAGGTGTTCAAGCGGTTCTCCCTCCGTGACTTCAGTGTGGAGAATGCTCTGTTCTTCGAGCGCATCCAGAAGCTTCGCTACAAGACACGAGAGCTCTCGAGTGCAGCGGAACTTCCCACCTGGGTGATACTCGAGATCAACAGCATCTACAACACCTTCATCTCGGCTGACTCAGAGTTCGAGCTGAACCTCGAAGCGTCAGCGGTGCGAGAGATCCGGCGTAGGTTCCAGTCCAACGACATCCGCCTGGACATCTTTGACAGGGCATTCAGCGAGGTCCGCACCTTGATGTTCCGATACACCTATCCCAGGTTTGTCAAGATGGGTCAAAAGAGCTTAGCTGAAACCATAATTTAAGATATTCAACAATAGCCAAGTACTAGATAATATATTATTTAATTGACCATCCAATGATCGGATCCACCACTTGGGGTGCCGTAAAGAAGTTGGTAATCCAAGTGTAATAAGCATAGCCCCCAATAAATTCGACTTACCAAATATAGCGACTATATATGCACGGAGCATACATGAATCTTTGGATCACGACAGAAGTAGGTCGCCCGAAGAAAACCTCGAATCTCATTATCAACCATCCACACGATTCTCTTATAAATGGCACAGACCGCAATAGTGATATGAATCACCGAATCCATCTACTAATCTAATAAACATCAAGTCATCTATTCGTGAAAATCTTCAGCAATACGCACTGACATGGCTCTACCAATTTAGATAAAGACATCTTGGTGAAACTAGCCTCCATACATAGGAGAGCAGCACTACCACTGTAACCCAAAGTTGGTGAGAAATATCCCCATTTTACTGTGAGGTAGTAATACCTACATGAGCGCACCCCTACATCAAAGTCTCACTGAGTATCTGACCTAGTATAAAATAAGCCTCGATGGCTGAAGAATGATCATTGTCTACATCTCAAGTTAGTAAACTTCATAGAATTCTTAGATCCACAAGCTTCTTCCAGAGTAGAAATAATAACCATCAATGGATAACTGGACCACATCCCAGAAATTCTATTACCCGGTAACCATTGGGTGGAACTTCTTCCTCATCTCCACCACGTTCCTGTTCATCTCCCAGTATCAGTCGCCGGCCATTCGCTACCGCAGTATCACCCTCTCGGTGTTCATGGTGATCGGTAACTCGCTGGTCACCACTCTCTATCTCGGGCGAGAGCCGACCTACGACAGCTTCCCCTGCTTTGTCAACATCTGGGTCTCGTCCATTGGTATGCCGCTGTGGCTCACCTCGGTCGCCGGTCGGTTCATGCGACTTGCCTTCCTGTACCACTTCAGCCAGGCCAAACTAGTGGCTGGCTCCAGCGCGGATCATTATGTGGATCTCGGCTCAGAGAAACCCACCATCACCTCCGCACCTACCATGGTCCTGGATGAGAACTGGTACTACAAGCACCGCGAGAAGTTCACCACAAACTACATTGTCCGACTGATCATCGGTGCCTTGTCCTTCCAGATGGCCCTCACCCTGCTGGTCCAAGCGTTCACCACCAAGTTCCAGATCACCCCGACCATGGCCTTGGGGAACTGCCTGGTTGGTTGGGAGTTCATCCCTGTCTACCTCACCTCCGCCTTCTATGTGTTCGTGCTGTGCCCTCTGTTCATCACCTGGCTCCGTGGTGTCGATGATGCCTACGGAATCAAGCGTGAGCTCATGGCCGACTTCACCCTGGGTGTGATTGCCTTCATCCTGTACATCCTGTTTGCTGCACTGCCATCACTCAGAGATGTGATCAAGATCTTCCCAGCTGCCCACTGGAGTGTGGTCGCCTTGATGATCAGCCACTGCTTCAGCATTGTTCTCCCAGCCGTCAACGCACTCCGAGGTGGGGCTGGAGGCAGCAGAAGCTCCAGCATGGCCTCATTCGAGTCTATGGTCGAGGATCCACAGCAGTTCGAGGTGTTCAAGCGATTCTCCCTCCGTGACTTCAGTGTGGAGAATGCTCTGTTCTTCGAGCGCATCCAGAAGCTTCGCTACAAGACACGAGAACTCTCGAGTGCAGCGGAACTTCCCACCTGGGTGATACTCGAGATCAACAGCATCTACAACACCTTCATCTCGGCTGACTCAGAGTTCGAGCTGAACCTCGAAGCGTCAGCGGTGCGAGAGATCCGGCGTAGGTTCCAGTCCAACGACATCCGCCTGGACATCTTTGACAGGGCATTCAGCGAGGTCCGCACCTTGATGTTCCGATACACCTATCCCAGATTTGTCAAGATGGGCCAAAAGAGTCTAGCTGAAACCATGATTTAAGAATAATCCCTCCACTTTTATATAATTTAATTTACACCTCCCACTTCATTATAATAGCGATCAATATTATGGAAAAGGAGAATACATGTTATGTTTGGATCAGCTTAAAAATAAACCGGCCTGGTTGTGATATTTGATGACGGTGCCATATGCTTTAATGCCGAGTATAATCCTGAATAATCACTAATCAAATCAAAATGGCAAATGCCCACACAAAGAATTCGATCTCTACGTTTGAAAAATCACCTTCGAAGCATTTGCAATCGACAGATATTCGCTACCAAAAGAATATATAAAGAGACCACTGACACCGGTTTTAACGAGAATAAATTCCCCTAATGGACTAGTGATATTCGATCATACACTTGGTCCCGACACGTTGTGCGTACCGAGAAACAGGAAGGACAATTCCAAGCCATAGGTAGGGCGAAAGCAATCCTGGCATCCTATAATTACCGAGTATATGCACATGCATCAAGAGGTAATAACGCTAGCAAGAACTGATCTCCTGCATATATGTAAAGGCATCCATTAGTCATGATATTTAAGAGTGGTGGATGGCCCGTAGGATGGCCATAACGCACTGCTAATCAATTGTCCACACTTGAAATTCGTTTCCACCATCAGCACTTCACTTTGTTGAAATTGGCTTCGTAATGGATAATTGGACTACATCCCAGAAGTTCTATTACCCGGTAACCATTGGGTGGAACTTCTTCCTCATTTCCACCACGTTCCTGTTCATCTCTCAGTATCAGTCGCCAGCCATTCGCTACCGCAGTATCACCCTCTCGGTGTTCATGGTGATCGGTAACTCGCTGGTCACCACTCTCTATCTCGGGCGAGAGCCGACCTACGACAGCTTCCCTTGCTTTGTCAACATCTGGGTCTCGTCCATTGGTATGCCGCTGTGGCTCACCTCGGTTGCTGGTCGGTTCATGCGACTTGCCTTCCTGTACCACTTCAGCCAGGCCAAACTAGTGGCTGGCTCCAGCACGGATCACTATGTGGATCTCGGCTCAGAGAAACCCACCATCACCTCCTCACCTACCATGGTCCTGGATGAGAACTGGTACTACAAGCACCGCGAGAAGTTCACCACAAACTACATTGTCCGACTGATCATCGGTGCGTTGTCCTTCCAGATGGCCCTCACCCTGCTGGTCCAAGCGTTCACCACCAAGTTCCAGATCACCCCGACCATGGCCTTGGGGAACTGCCTGGTTGGCTGGGAGTTCATCCCTGTCTACCTCACCTCCGCCTTTTATGTGTTCGTGCTGTGCCCTCTGTTCATCACCTGGCTCCGTGGTGTCGACGATGCCTACGGAATCAAGCGTGAGCTCATGGCCGACTTCACCCTGGGTGTGATTGCCTTCATCCTGTACATCCTATTCGCTGCACTACCATCACTCAGAGATGTGATCAAGATCTTCCCAGCTGCCCACTGGAGTGTGGTCGCCTTGATGATCAGCCACTGCTTCAGCATTGTTCTCCCAGCCGTCAATCGCACTCCGAGGTGGGGCTGGAGGCAGCAGAAAGCTCCAGCATGGCCTCATTCGAGTCGATGGTCGAGGATCCGCAGCAGTTCGAGGTGTTCAAGCGATTCTCCCTCCGTGACTTCAGTGTGGAGAATGCTCTGTTCTTCGAGCGCATCCAGAAGCTTCGCCACAGGACACGAGAACTCTCGAGTGCAGCGGAACTTCCCACCTGGGTGATACTCGAGATCAACAGCATCTACAACACCTTCATCTCGGCTGACTCAGAGTTCGAGCTGAACCTCGAAGCATCAGCGGTGCGAGAGATCCGTCGTAGGTTCCAGTCCAACGACATCCGCCTGGACATCTTTGACAGGGCATTCAGCGAGGTCCGCACCTTGATGTTCCGATACACCTATCCCAGATTTGTCAAGATGGGACAGAAGAGTCTAGCTGAAACCATGATTAAGAATAATCCTCCACTTTTATATAATTTAATTTACACCTCCCACTTCATTATAATAGCGATCAATATTATGGAAAAGGAGAATACATGTTATGTTTGGATCAGCTTAAAAATAAACCGCCTGGTTGTGATATTTGATGACGGTGCCATATGCTTTAATGCCGAGTATAATCCTGAATAATCACTAATCAAATCAAAATGGCAAATGCCCACACAAAGAATTCGATCTCTACGTTTGAAAAATCACCTTCGAAGCATTTGCAATCGACAGATATTCGCTACCAAAAGAATATATAAAGAGACCACTGACACCGGTTTTAACGAGAATAAATTCCCCTAATGGACTAGTGATATTCGATCATACACTTGGTCCCGACACGTTGTGCGTACCGAGAAACAGGAAGGACAATTCCAAGCCATAGGTAGGGCGAAATCAATCCTGGCATCCTATAATTACCGAGTATATGCACATGCATCAAGAGGTAATAACGCTAGCAAGAACTGATCTCCTGCATATATGTAAAGGCATCCATTAGTCATGATATTTAAGAGTGGTGGATGGCCCGTAGGATGGCCATAACGCACTGCTAATCAATTGTCCACACTTGAAATTCGTTTCCACCATCAGCACTTCACTTTGTTGAAATTGGCTTCGTAATGGATAATTGGACCACATCCCAGAAGTTCTATTACCCGGTAACCATTGGGTGGAACTTCTTCCTCATTTCCACCACGTTCCTGTTCATCTCCCAGTATCAGTCGCCGGCCATTCGCTACCGCAGTATCACCCTCTCGGTGTTCATGGTGATCGGTAACTCGCTGGTCACCACTCTCTATCTCGGGCGAGAGCCGACCTACGACAGCTTCCCTTGCTTTGTCAACATCTGGGTCTCATCCATTGGTATGCCGCTGTGGCTCACCTCGGTCGCTGGTCGGTTCATGCGACTTGCCTTCCTGTACCACTTTCAGCCAGGCCAAACTAGTGGCTGGCTCCAGCGCGGATCATTATGTGGATCTCGGCTCAGAGAAACCCACCATCACCTCCTCACCTACCATGGTCCTGGATGAGAACTGGTACTACAAGCACCGTGAGAAGTTCACCACAAACTACATTGTCCGACTGATCATCGGTGCCTTGTCCTTCCAGATGGCCCTCACCCTGCTGGTCCAAGCGTTCACCACCAAGTTCCAGATCACCCCGACCATGGCCTTGGGGAACTGCCTGGTTGGTTGGGAGTTCATCCCTGTCTACCTCACCTCCGCCTTCTATGTGTTCGTGCTGTGCCCTCTGTTCATCACCTGGCTCCGTGGTGTCGACGATGCCTACGGAATCAAGCGTGAGCTCATGGCCGACTTCACCCTGGGTGTGATTGCCTTCATCCTGTACATCCTGTTCGCTGCACTGCCATCACTCAGAGATGTGATCAAGATCTTCCCAGCTGCCCACTGGAGTGTGGTCGCCTTGATGATCAGCCACTGCTTCAGCATTGTTCTCCCAGCCGTCAATGCACTCCGAGGTGGGGCTGGAGGCAGCAGAAGCTCCAGCATGGCCTCATTCGAGTCGATGGTCGAGGATCCACAGCAGTTCGAGGTGTTCAAGCGGTTCTCCCTCCGTGACTTCAGTGTGGAGAATGCTCTGTTCTTCGAGCGCATCCAGAAGCTTCGCTACAAGACACGAGAACTCTCGAGTGCAGCGGAACTTCCCACCTGGGTGATACTCGAGATCAACAGCATCTACAACACCTTCATCTCCGCTGACTCAGAGTTCGAGCTGAACCTCGAAGCATCAGCGGTGCGAGAGATCCGGCGTAGGTTCCAGTCCAACGACATCCGCCTGGACATCTTTGACAGGGCATTCAGTGAGGTCCGCACCTTGATGTTCCGATACACCTATCCCAGATTTGTCAAGATGGGGCAGAAGAGTCTAGCTGAAACCATGATTTAAAGTAGCTCCATTGGCCATTACCACTTCTATTTACCTATTTATTCCGCCTGACGTTCTAGGCTAATTAACTTATTTCAAATAATAAAAAATTTGTAAAATCGATGGATGTCTTAAAAATTTGGAATGGTTGATGGTTAAGTGATTGGAAGCGTGCCTAACGCTATAGAATCATTTCAATCTCCTCGTTGCAAAGTATTAGTCCATGTCAGGATATCATGAAGCAGTGCACTACTAACCCAGTTTTGTCACAAATCCGTTTGCGCTAGTCCGATGGATTCCTACCTATATTTGGATTGGCACACCTCATACCGAAACAATAATACCTGATGGCGTATGACACTGTACTCTCAATTCACTTATATATTCATATGCCAGTGTAGCGTAGCTTATATTAAAATATGAAATTGCTATTCCTCATTCCTCATCGTTTCAGTGGATAGTGTCATTAAGATTTTATTAAAAAGATATGGTATGTGTTGGAATACAATATGTAAGGGAGTTATTAGATCATTGTTTCGGCAAGGCTCTTTTGGCCCATCTTGACAAATCTGGGATAGGTGTATCGGAACATCAATGGTGCGGACCTCGCTGAATGCCCTGTCAAAGATGTCCAGGCGGATGTCGTTGGACTGGAACCTACGACGGATCTCTCGCACCGCTGATGCTTCGAGGTTCAGCTCGAACTCTGAGTCAGCCGAGATGAAGGTGTTGTAGATGCTGTTGATCTCGAGTATCACCCAGGTGGGAAGTTCCGCTGCACTCGAGAGTTCTCGTGTCTTGTAGCGAAGCTTCTGGATGCGCTCGAAGAACAGAGCATTCTCCACACTGAAGTCACGGAGGGAGAACCGCTTGAACACCTCGAACTGCTGCGGATCCTCGACCATCGACTCGAATGAGGCCATGCTGGAGCTTCTGCTGCCTCCAGCCCCGCCTCGGAGTGCATTGACGGCTGGGAGAACAATGCTGAAGCAGTGGCTGATCATCAAGGCGACCACACTCCAGTGGGCAGCTGGGAAGATCTTGATCACATCTCTGAGTGATGGCAGTGCAGCGAATAGGATGTACAGGATGAAGGCAATCACACCCAGGGTGAAGTCGGCCATGAGCTCACGCTTGATTCCGTAGGCATCATCGACACCACGGAGCCAGGTGATGAACAGAGGGCACAGCACGAACACATAGAAGGCGGAGGTGAGGTAGACAGGGATGAACTCCCAGCCAACCAGGCAGTTCCCCAAGGCCATGGTCGGGGTGATCTGGAACTTGGTGGTGAACGCTTGGACCAGCAGGGTGAGGGCCATCTGGAAGGACAACGCACCGATGATCAGTCGGACAATGTAGTTTGTGGTGAACTTCTCGCGGTGCTTGTAGTACCAGTTCTCATCCAGGACCATGGTAGGTGCGGAGGTGATGGTGGGTTTCTCTGAGCCGAGATCCACATAGTGATCCGCGCTGGAGCCAGCCACTAGTTTGGCCTGGCTGAAATGGTACAGGAAGGCAAGTCGCATGAACCGACCAGCGACCGAGGTGAGCCACAGCGGCATACCAATGGACGAGACCCAGATGTTGACAAAGCAGGGGAAGCTGTTGTAGGTCGGCTCTCGCCCGAGATAGAGAGTGGTGACCAGCGAGTTACCGATCACCATGAACACCGAGAGGGTGATACTGCGGTAGCGAATGGCCGGCGACTGATACTGAGAGATGAACAGGAATGTGGTGGAAATGAGGAAGAAGTTCCACCCAATGGTTACCGGGTAATAGAATTTCTGGGATGTAGTCCAGCTGTCCATTGCTTATCGAAAACTAGTTGACTGCGGTAGTTGTGTACGAACAGTCTGGGCATCGAAAATGAATTTATACCAAGCAGATCGAGCTGGAGATACCAAGCAATGCAGGGTAGATAATGCGCACCGGTGAAGTGTACATCCAAAGCCAAAGAAAACAGACGTAGAGCAAAGCGGAGTTCTCCCTACTATGCCTCGGTGGCTACTCCGAAGTGCGTTGGGCTGCACGACGCCTATATTATCTGCTCCACGCAGAGTTGCATGTGTGGTGCGTAGGTTAATTCCCAAATTTGAAGTCATCTGATCTATGTGTTCAGGGAAATTAAGACCCGCTCCGTAGAGTGCAGAAAAGAGTCGAAATAATTGCGGGGTAGCGAATTCCCAGTTGAAAATCGAATCATGGCAGTTGTGCGTAACGGATCATTTCTTACAGATTCATTCCAAGATAAAACAAATTCGACTGATTTGATCATATGTACTAAAGCGCGGACAAGTGATACATTTGCCTTCAAAGTGGTCGTAATTTCCTCAATCCGAGTTAGAATGGTACTCCACCACCCGATTAAATCAGTGTACAACGACCCCAGCTTCTGTGAGGGTGCCCTGCCGAACGAAGTAATACTATGCGTTCACGATGGCTCCTGCAGTGAACTCCATACTCTAATCTAACGTACTATACAAGAAAGCTCGATGACCGGAATGTCTGCAATATCACAAATACATTACATCCTCCTATACACAGTAGTCTCCAAAATATCTGGCTCACTAATGGATAACTGGACAACATCCCAGAAGTTCTATTACCCGGTAACCATTGGGTGGAACTTCTTCCTCATTTCCACCACGTTCCTGTTCATCTCCCAGTATCAGTCGCCGGCCATTCGCTACCGCAGTATCACCCTCTCGGTGTTCATGGTGATCGGTAACTCGCTGGTCACCACTCTCTATCTCGGGCGAGAGCCGACCTACGACAGCTTCCCTTGCTTTGTCAACATCTGGGTCTCGTCCATTGGTATGCCGCTGTGGCTCACCTCGGTCGCTGGTCGGTTCATGCGACTTGCCTTCCTGTACCATTTCAGCCAGGCCAAACTAGTGGCTGGCTCCAGCGCGGATCACTATGTGGATCTCGGCTCAGAGAAACCCACCATCACCTCCGCACCTACCATGGTCCTGGATGAGAACTGGTACTACAAGCACCGCGAGAAGTTCACCACAAACTACATTGTCCGACTGATCATCGGTGCCTTGTCCTTCCAGATGGCCCTCACCCTGCTGGTCCAAGCGTTCACCACCAAGTTCCAGATCACCCCGACCATGGCCTTGGGGAACTGCCTGGTTGGCTGGGAGTTCATCCCTGTCTACCTCACCTCCGCCTTCTATGTGTTCGTGTTGTGCCCTCTCTTCATCACCTGGCTCCGTGGTGTCGATGATGCCTACGGAATCAAGCGTGAGCTCATGGCCGACTTCACCCTGGGTGTGATCGCCTTCATCCTGTACATCCTGTTCGCTGCACTGCCATCACTCAGAGATGTGATCAAGATCTTCCCGGCTGCCCACTGGAGTGTGGTCGCCTTGATGATCAGCCACTGCTTCAGCATTGTTCTCCCAGCCGTCAATGCACTCCGAGGCGGTGCTGGAGGCAGCAGAAGCTCCAGCATGGCCTCATTCGAGTCGATGGTCGAGGATCCGCAGCAGTTCGAGGTGTTCAAGCGGTTCTCCCTCCGTGACTTCAGTGTGGAGAATGCTCTGTTCTTCGAGCGCATCCAGAAGCTTCGCTACAAGACACGAGAACTCTCGAGTGCAGCGGAACTTCCCACCTGGGTGATACTCGAGATCAACAGCATCTACAACACCTTCATCTCGGCTGACTCAGAGTTCGAGCTGAACCTCGAAGCATCAGCGGTGCGAGAGATCCGGCGTAGGTTCCAGTCCAACGACATCCGCCTGGACATCTTTGACAGGGCATTCAGCGAGGTCCGCACCTTGATGTTCCGATACACCTATCCCAGATTTGTCAAGATGGGCCAAAAGAGTCTAGCTGAAACCATGATTTAGTTTATCTGCACTGCAACCTATAATATTTATTCTGCTAATGCTATTGTAAACCCACTTGGCATCCAGTAAATGACTAAAATGTCTAGCACGGTGGATTAACTAAGCCCAAAATAAACACATCCGTTTGATTGAAGACGATTGGTCTCCAGAGAATATCGTGACAATTATGCGGACTAGTGAGGGATAGGGGAATTTTCCACCGAATCCCAATCAATCAACGTGGTTTATTATGGGTAAATTGGGGGTTAATTATGCGCCTTCCCATCGAGTGGATGACGAAATCAGGGATCCACTTTTGGACGGGGAAAATATCGGATTGGCCATCGATATGGATGTTATTCGAAAGCCACTCTTCGATTACGAATGCCAGGGGAAATATGGGAGATCGCGTGGGATGCGTACGTAGACCAGGCCAGGGTCAATAGGAGTGCGGTAAGGTAAATTGGAAAGTGACGAGTCGGCAGGAGAGGTATTTTGGAAATATCCGTTCAAACGTTAGTAATCTCAGCCCCCTTAGTGTAAAGTTCACTTCACCATGTCCGAAGAGAGTCAACCAGAAGTGCTCCACAACGAGCAAAGCACCAAAGTGTTCATCGGCAACTTGCCCTTCCAGACCACCCAAGAAGAGCTGAAGGCCGCTTTCGATAGTTTCGGCCCCATGTAAGCGCTCTTGGCTAGCCCACTTTCACCCCCATAGCCACCAGCTGATCTCACACCCTTCCCTTCTCCCTATAGCAGCGAAGCCACCATTCTTACCCGCGGTAAACGCTCTCTAGGCTATGGCTTCATTAGCTTCGAAAAATTAGATGATGCCCAAAAGGCCGTCAGTGAAAAGGACAAGTCCGAGTTGGACGGTAGAGTGCTCAAGGTAGAACTCGCCCGCCCCATCAAACGTGAACCTGAACCAAGCAAGGATGAGAACCACGTCAACGAAGGTGAGGAAAACGAGGCCTCTGGTGAGGGTAAAAAGGGAGCTCGTGGACGCGGAAGAGCCAAGCGTGGACGTGGAGCAGGTAGAGGTAGAGGACGTGGCGCGAACGAAGACGAAGTTGTATTGGTAACTACCGGACCATATGTATGAGTGGGCATGGAGACCTGGCTAACACTTTGGTTATAGAGCTCCAAGGCGCCCCGCCGATTCTCCAACAAACGCGACGCCACCAACGAAGCCGGCGCCGATGTCGATGCCGAGAATGGCGTTTCACAAGTCAGTGAGGAGCTAGGCAACCTTGATTTATCCGAGCAATCGGTTGATGAGGACGAGAGAGGACCTAGAGCTAGACGCGGTCGTAGATTCGGAGGCAAGCCAAAGGCCCCCCTCGGAGCGCCCTCCACCCAGAGCTTGTTTATTGGCAACCTACCCTACAACCTAGAGACCTCCGCCTTGGAGGGATTGTTCCCAGACACCAAGGTCACCAGATCTTTGATCGTCACCTCCAAAACCGGCCGCTCCAAAGGCTTTGGTTTCGTAGAGTTTGAGAAAGAAGAGGATCAAAAGAAGGTGTTGGAGGAGAAGAAGGAGCTCACCTTGGAGGGCAGAAAGCTTCTCATCAAGGTCGCCCTCGGGGATCCATTCGATTACACCCACTCCACTGAAGAGAAAGAGGAGCAGTAAATCCATGGGAGAGAATATAGCATCATCGTAGTTTTACGCCACGCTATAGGAGTCTATACCACAGCAACGCGTTCTCGTTCCAACTAATGAAGAACGATTTTTTGATTTGGTGTACAAACTCGCTTAATTGTCTTTTAGGTAATCGAATCCCCCTCTGTTGAAACACACCTATCATATCTCAAAACTGCCACAAATAAAATCCTCCAATCAACCCCACCAAAGCCATCCGAGATGATGCGTTGTTTGAACGGCCGTTTTGAAGGCAAGGAATAAATATCCCCTCCGCCCTCACACCGGCAATCCCTCCCCTCCAAGTAAGATGAGATGGCACGTGTTGATGCTTCTGGGAAGTGGCGGTTCAGTGGTCTGCACACGTACGTACGTCCTATCCGTTTGGTTGACCACATGTTGACTAAACAGCATTTGTAACCTAGTATGTGGTGGTTTGAGCAACATTCCATGGTAAAAGTAGCCTGCTCTTTGGACAGCCTCCCGGATACTAACAATGAGCCGAAGCGGGGCGAATGAACTTTGCATAGTTACCTCGAAGCTCCCAGGTGCTACGGGAACGTGTGCCAAGGCAGACTTGACATTTGGAGAGGTGAATCTAGAGGCCGGTGCCTGATGATCCAGGTTTACTTACTGGTATCTTTCAGCTAGGAAGCATCTGTGATCCATCAAGAAGCAGTGTTTACACCTGCAGGCTTGGGCTCGATTGTCTAAGGACCGGAAACGAACAGGGTTTCACCTGTCAAAGCGCCACCAAAACTGAGGGAAAAGGTTGAGTGACCTTGGATTGGATTTTCCTGGATTCAAATAACTTAGTGGTTCGGGATTGTAGTGTGTGGCGGGGAAGAGCTTCTACGATGGTAATTTTGCTCGACTCTTTAGAATGCTGGCTGTTGTTCACCATTGGACTGCATAGTGGCCAAGACGAAACTTGCATGGTGGAGGATAAATCCGAGTATAGCTATGGTATTTGCAAGAAGTTCACCAGGGTTGGTACATCTAGATCAATGGTCTACACCACACGTATAAACGAATCATTGTAAACCAGCGGGCCTTCACCAGAGGTAGAAGCTTGCCGTGCGGCGGGCCACGCCAACTGGAATGGTAATTTCCATCCACCTTGCCGGCTAGTCGTTTTCGCTGCAACTAAATCCAAATAGTATTCCAGGATTAGAGTGTGTGAAGAAGTCACACGGAAGAGGAACCTGTAGAAGGCCAGGCGAGGTAGGTCCTGAAAAATAAAACGGCACCAGCCATGCTGGCCCTAACGACACATCACAGATAGGTACAGCTTGCGGAGGCTCCACCATTTGCTCATCAAACCTCGAGTGTGTTAAGGGGCCAGGAAGCGATGTTGGTGTATGCATTCGTAAAGGCCAGGTAAGGGAGGGTTTCTAGTTCCAATCAATCGGAAGTAAGTCTGCTGATTGCCAATATCGTTGCTAGATCAATACCTCATGCACAAGCGACAAGATCGACATCGACCTCTGTGACAAAGGATTGATGTGTGAGCCAAACACTGATCCAAAGTTGCCTGGAAGATGCGCCCCCATCACCGACATCGCTCTAATTTAAGTAACCAATTGATCTCTTAATAAATGACCGAGTCCTTTGCTGCAGTAAATATGGATCAATTTATTTGGATTATATTTAATGCTGGGTTGAGCATTCAGGTGTCTTTGGTGACACACAGGGCTTCACGTTCATTTGTTAATCTTCACATCAGCACAGGAGGTGTACCACTCGGGCTTGCCATCGCTGCCATTCAACTTCCATCTCCATTGAATGAGATACTCTCCAGGCTTGCGATCCTTGGGAATCTTGAAGCAGCCCCCACAACGGGCCTTGTCGGAGCCACCAGAGAAGCAGTTACCGTAGTTCAACTTGGCAATGGTCCATTTGTTCATCTCCTTCTGGGTGGGATCCTTGGAAGTGGGCTTTGGTGGCATGTTGATATACACGATGTTGTTGGGCTCATGCTGATGAGTCTTGGCTGGCCAGCGCACACAAAGTTGTTGACCAACCTTCTTGATGGTCATACGGCCCCACTTGTTCTGACCATAAGCTTTACTGACTGGGGAGGCACGGGTTTCGTCGGATCCGACCTCCTCGTGCTCGCCGTTCTTGTAGCGCTTGCCGGTTGAGCATGCAGGCCAGTTATCTTTAATAAAGGAAGGGAGTTAAGAATATTGAACGACAGCTACGTGGCGCTGGAGGACCTACCAGGGTGCAGCTCAGATTGTTTGTAGTGGCGATTCGGCCAGTCACTATCCAATGTTCCGAAGGGCTTCTTGGGAGTTACTTGACCATTCTTCCCGTACTTGACGGGGAAACGGCGGGCGTATCCGCGACATTCACCAGCATTATCGTCAAAGCTCTTCTTCTTGGAGTCCTTGAAGCGCCAGTCCAGGCAGTCGACCCACGAGTGAGCCTCACTCAAGGTAACAAAGGCAAGAAGGGCGGCCAGGGCGATAGTGAGAACGCGAACACCGATCATGTCGAATGATGCAACCGGCTAAATAGATGATGATTGGATTCTCGGCTAGCGAGGAAAATATACAATGGGCCTTGTCGGGAAACGGAGGCATTTATACAGCCAGCATGGTGCCTGAGTTGACGTCAGAGAGAACGCCCAAGGTCGCACGCCGCTTCGAAAAGAAGATCGCTCTTCGAAGTGGGCATTGCGTGAAGATTTTCCCACTTAATTTCGCTTGTGTCAAGACACCCGGGATTTTGAAATGAAGTGAACGAACATAAACGGCAATCGGGTCTTGTGGTGATTGGCTGAGGTGTCATATTCATTTGAATTTTTTCCTTATTCTCTCGCAATCACTCCGTTGTTGAACAACTCTGATTAAACGATCACCAGCAGCCGGCCACATTCGTGCCCAGCTGAGCGCTCCATTTGAAGTGACACACCCAAGGCCTTAGAAGGACTTTCCAATCGGTTATTCACTCCGGCCGAAAGAGGGTTGCTGAATGCCTTCCTGAGATCGAATGCTGTATCACTTTCCTGTTTCCGTGCCTGCCAATTGCTGTTATCCCTAACCGGATAATGTACGCCATCTGGTTCAGCGCACCGGTCTGGAATAGATGCACTCCATCACGATGTAAGTGATGCTTAATTGTAATAAACAAGGGTTATACAGCGAATTTTGTGCATGAGTAGCTACCCAACTGACGCGCCATTTCTACCATATAATGAGTTTATTGAAGATGAAGCTGAACACGATTCTCTGGGCTAAGGACACCCAGTGAAGTTTCCGTTCGGGTCCGGGGTCAACTCGAAGACCTGGGTTTGTGCGTGACAGTTCATGTCTTGCCCGGCGGTGCTGGAATACACCTCAAGATAGTATCTACCGTCCCGTTGCAAGCAGAGAGGCACAGTGAGGATGAATGAAAGTTGTCCCTCAGCTGCACTAATGCCAGGATAACTGCGGTACTGGGTATGCAAGAACTGGTGATCCTTGGCGCTGAACAGATCTACCTCGCGGATGTTGGTGATTCCTGAGCCTGAAGCGGTCCATTTGAGGACAACCAGATCATTTGATGAGAAAGTTGCTTTTTGGTCGGTAGCAGGCTCGACTGAGACCCCTGACCACCCGTAGCATTCGTCCATGGGTGCACCAATTATCTGAGTAACCAGCGCAACTGATATGGCAACTGAAAGAAATTTCATGCCAAGCAAACAACACTTGTCCTGCTCAGTAAAATATATAACGCAGAACTCCAACAAGTAGGTTTTACCCATCATCATGGTAAGCGCATCCAACAATCAAGACGCTGGCAGAAGTTTCTTCCTATCTTCAGATGGCCGACATTGTGTGACATGAATGTGAAGGGATTCATTGTTGATTGTATCCATCTGATATGCGCTCATTGTGCACACATAATGGAGAATCTCTCATAGCGTCCAATTGATAGAACTATTCCGCGGTGTCACTCTACTGACTTAAACCTCGTTTACCAAATCTACTTGCCACGCTATGAAGCTCGTATGATTCTGGCATAATGTGCTACATTCAATCACCCGAAAGTGGTGCTTAGTCAATCGACCAACCACGGGCGGAGAGCAATTGGAGTCCTCCGCGCCCAGATCTCCACTGACTCCTGCAAATCCCAGTGGTCGCACAGACCGGAGATTTTTCGTCTCCAATAAGGGGCAAACCAGGCGTGGTACCGCTACAGTTTGGATTGAACTGTAAGGAATCAACCACAATTTTTGCTGTGTGGTATTGTTGGGAATGTGCATATAGGATCATCGATATTATGGTTAAGGATCTCTCAAGTTCCAGAGTCATAATCAGTAGTATTTGCAGCTGCAAAAATTACTTCATGATTCTTGTCTGTTTCAAATCACTGAACTCAATTTTCTATCTCAGCCAGTATTTGAAGTATTTTTCTGCTTTCTCAAATAAAAAATTGGCAGTGCTTTTATACTCGGAAGAGTCACAAGGTACTGAAACGGCCTTGGGGATATATGGTAAGAGCTTGGAGGTATTTGCAGTGATTGAGTGAGCTAGTAGATTTTATGGTTTTCACCTACGGATTTATAGCATGTAAAAGTGGTAATTATACTCTTAAATGGCCTTGGCAAACAAATTACAGAATTTGCTTAGGAAGGCCTGAAGACCATGTGTGCAAAGTTTCAGGGACTTTGGACAACTTGAAGCTTGCCTATGTCTCAAGTTTCAGATACTTTGGATGGATATATCAAGTATATCACCATAAGGAATCTGAGCAAAAAACTTTAAATCTGTGGGCTATGATCTAAGTGAACAATTCAATTGAATATTTTGGTGTACATACAAAACTTACCACTGCAGACATAGCCATCATCTTGCAAACTAATAACCAGACCTTTACGCTTATAATACTAATCAAATATTAACCCACTAGTACCTGTTGTAGCTTTCAGCTCCTTCTGGCACTATGAGCATACCTCCATTCATTTGTTGCTTTGACATATTTCAATAAAATGCTACTAGTATAGCCAAAGACAAATATGCCTAAGGAAACTCCAACATAACACTCTGTAAGCATTGTTGACACACCTACCCCTAAAAAAAATTAAGAAAAGTCCACAGAATGTTGCAAAAGTTTGTAAATCCACCTCTATACTTGCCTAACTTAATCACTTATATTATTATCTACAAATATTATGGTACTTCAACCAAATTTCCTGCTGGGATTTAACTGAAATATCTTCACCAAAAGATCAGGTACCCAGAGCATGAAAAATCTAAATGTTGTCCAAACAGCCCCAAGCATTGTACAAATGCTCTTGGGAGCTCCCTAGATCTAATCAGCTTGCTTAGTATTCCACAATTATGTTAAATAATAAACACCACTTTACATTCAACAAAGCTTCAAGTGAAAACAACATACAATACTTGTTCTCCATTTCACTTCTATTATGTCCAAAACTCTAACTACAGATTATGAGCCCTAAGCTGTCACTCTCTGCAATGCTTGCCATGGCTACTACTGGGATTATTCCCTATGCAAAAAGTAGGATGGATCTAGTTACCAAGTCTGGAAGGTGAAGCTGAAGATGCTGATACAGGAAAGAGGCCTTTGGGATATTGTCATGGGAGAAGGATGCCCTCCTAAAGATGCTGGGAAGTAGCCTTACAGTACCAGCAGGATTTAAATCAATCAGATTTGTGTGGATCTATGCAAAGTTTACCCACGGGCAGGATCATGCAGTCAATTACTTTCACTGACAATTATACAAGATAAACATGGGTCTACTTCATAGAAAGAAAGGCAGAAACTGTGTTTAAGCAGAGGGAGTTCAAAGTCATAATGGTGAGAGAAACTAGTGAATAACTAAAGAAAATATGCTCCAACAATGGTAGAATATAAACCACAAAACTCTTCATTCACTTATGCAAAATTCATGGGATAAGCCAAGAGACTGCTGTACCATACTTCCTGTAGTCATATGGAGTGGTAGAAGGGGGAAACAGATCAATAAGCATTACGGCAAGACCTATGATCCATGATCAAAATTTTACTGCAAATTTTTGGCAGAATCAGTTGTCTCAATTATGTACCCTAAGAATTGAAGTTCTAACAGAAAACTTTGTGATTCTACTTCATTTGAAGCATGGCATAGATAAAGAAAAGGTGCATAACTTCTCACAATATTTGGGTGCACAGCATATGCTAAAAAACTGCCTGGAAATTGGTCAGTTTTAAGTCAAAAAGTGTAAAATGATTATTATTGAGCTACTGCAGCAAGAGTAAGGCATACAGTAGACTTGTTCCATTGGATAGTGCCACATTGAGCCATGAGTGCCAAATGATGCCATAGTGTGCCAGAGAGGCCAATTGAGCCTCTACCTGGCCACAGAGTGTGAAACATAGCTCCGCATCTTCTTGCAAAGCAGCCCCTGTGTTTCACTCATTGTGTTGGTGAAAATCCATTTTTTGATCTTTTTTTTTGGATCAATGTTGTGCAGGATGTATTAGAGTGCAAGCAGATTGAAAATATGCATCTGGTACTCAATACCCATGGCACTCTGAATCTAGCTCCTGTAGCTTGTATCATGTCACAAAAATGAATGGCACTATCTTGGTACACTGGTACTATCTGGCACTATAAGTGCTTTGTATGGATCTTACTTTAGGGCTAATATTTAAATATAGTGCCAGATAGTACCAGTGTACCAAGATAGTGCCATTCATTTTTGTGACATGATACAAGCTACAGGAGCTAGATTCAGAGTGCCATAGGTATTGAGTACCAGATGCATATCTTCAGTTCTCCTGTGCTCTTACACATCCTGAGCTACATTGATCCACAAAAAAAGGTCAAAAAATGGATTTTCTCCTGTGCAATGGGTGAAACACAGGGGCTGCTTTACATGAAGATGCAGAGCTATGTTTCACACTCTGTGGCCAAGTATAGGCTCACTTGACCTCTCTGGCACACTATGGCATCATTTGGCACTCATGGCTCAATGTGGCACTATCCAACGGAACAAGTCTAGTCTCTACAATACCAAAGATAAGAAGTCATTCAGGTCCAGGTATGTATTTCTTGATGAATATTCAAGATATTTCAGATAATGTTATCAAATGATGACATTCCTGATCTACAGTCAATTATTGGTTGGAGTTGAATCCAAGCAAAACAATCAATGTTTCTTCACTCCAGAGGACTCTACAACTATGGTTCAGCCTGAATAGCGCCTAAGAATATCCTAGAAGTGAACATTCCAGTATTGCAAGCCAGGAGATTCAACTGGACCTGAAATAGCCTAAATCACTATATTAATGAGGGTACAAACTTAGCCTAAACCTATTCAGTTCATGTTGATGAGCCACAGACTGTAAAAGGCCGTAATTAGCTCTCAGACAAAGTTTTAGAGATCTACTTTGACTGAGGAGTATCAGGCCCTGAAGGAAAATCAAATGTGGGGCCAAACTCTGTTTCCCAGTGCAGGACTGCAATTAGTACTAATTTGCCTTACTGGAGCAATGGATCCGTCTGTTTTTCAGCTGGTATATTGCTGGTGTTTTTCCTTGAAATATTCAGTTGCAATTTTTGGTAGAAGTAATGGGCAGCTGATTACCAAATTTGGTATGAATTCTGGCTGGCCCAGTTCACTCCTGTAAAAAATGCCCACCTGTCTTCTCAACAGCTAAAACCTGAGATATGGCAAGTTGTTGGAGTTGGGAAACTTGGAGTTCAGCAGATATTGTGACTGTATTCTGCCTGACTTTACACCATTTTCTTTCATAGGGAGAGTAATAGACTGCTGACCACTATATAGCTGGTTTTAAGTCACTGAAAGCCTGGCCAAAGGAAGTTAAAGCATCATCAGACATTAACTATAATTAGCTAAGCTGTTGGGATCCCATCAAGATATTGTCAAAATGGCCATGTGTAAAGCTGCAAGTATTCTGATAGAGTCTTGAATATTGTAAAAATTTGTAATTCTACCTAGATATTCACCTAACTTAGTCACTTAGATCATTCCTTTCAAATCCTAGAGAATACTGGCCAAATTTCTTGTTGGGATTTACTTAGAATATTTACCCAGAACATGAAAATCAGATAAGTTGTCCAAACAGCCCCAAACTTTGCACGCATGTTCTTAGGATCTTCTAAACCTATTCTACGTGCTTGTTATGTGGAGCCCATGTAAAAGTCTAAATACTACTTTTACATTCAATAAATCATTAAGTGAAAACCACATTATCTACTTGTCCTCCCAATCACTTCTAATATCTCCAGGACTCTTACAACATTGAAAAGACCCTCATGGTCTTATTTAGATTGAACCTGCCTGTGGGACCACATTTGTATCATAGGGATTGCTAGACCAGCATAGTTTTTGCAACACCTTCAAGAAGTGGCATAGATTTTTATGGCTAGAGTGTGGTCAAAATGTGCTCAGGCCTTGGCAGTTTCAGGTAGTATATTGTGGTGATGTTTCTTGATAGATATTCCCTTAGATGAGATCAAATGAAAGCAACTACAATCCAACCTCAATAGCACTTTTAGCTTTTCAGTGCAAGAGGCAGAGTGTCTAGGGTGGAATTTCATCTGAAGGCCATACCAGAATGCTAATTTAGTCCATCATTGAGATTCCTGATTGGGAACATCCTAGAAAGGCCAATCGCAATATTGTTCACGGAATAGCACCACACTCCGGGTGTCACTTTTGGGCCATGACAGCCCCAGATATAACTCCTCGGAGCAAAAATAGGCCAAACACCGGTACTCGCTGGGTTACCTTTCTTGGTGGGTATGGGCTGCCCGCGACTCTATGCTTCTCAGTATACTGGGGTAAGAAGGGTCATCCAGATCCAAGTAATTGGTTGACCCTTGATGAAACATAGATTTGGAGACTGAAGCCTCTTTTTTATAAGGTTGTTGTGTAGCGAGTCGAAATAAATTTCGTACGGTATCAACCGAGAATCCATTGAAATGGTGGGAATACCGGAAGTTCCCAAATGATTCCAAGGTGCCCAAAAGACCCAGTATTTGCGCACCACCTCCTGGGACCTTACCCGAGGCATTCTCAGCACCCTGGCCACCAAGCCCCCTGGGAAATGTGACCCCATCGAATTCCTCTCGGTATATCAATGTGGGAAGACCACGCTCTTTTTTAAATACCCCGAATCCCGACAAGGTTCCCACGGACACCTGAAACATGCTCCACGGTGACGACCCGAGATCGCACGCAGTGCCCGTGGCCCAGTTTCCCGAATGTTTGGGCCCACTTCCAGATCGTAGGCTGCGATGCACCGGGATTAAGCGTATCCTTCTTCTCGGTTCTTCCTGGCACGTGGAGATGTTCTCACCGAGCGCCCAACGATCACTTTCCTTTGACTGCCGATCTGTTGGCGTCGAATGGTTAGCCAACCAAGTCGAGATGGTGAGTTGGTGCGGTGTGTGGAAGCGACGTTTACACGTTTCACGTTTCAGTAGGACTGCTGAAGGGCAACACGCCGACCTTATGTGGTATGCTCCAATCCGGCCCCCAGCCCGGGTTTCAGGAGAGTCGATGGGTCGGATCAAGTTGACTGTCCGCACATGGAATATCCGGCCATGATCTGACGAGACTGCGGTGATGCGGTGCTTGGGCTGTAAGAGTACGGGGCCATCAAAGATGATTCTTGGGATCTTCACATGCCCGCCGCCAGCATGAAGGCTCCAGATAGAGGTGCCCAAGATTCAGAAGCGTTCGGCTCCCCACCATAACCCTATCGTCCACCAGCTAGTGGGAATCGGCTTGGGTTTAAGCGGAGATCATGAGTTGGTGTTGGGTTTGGAGGGCGACAAATGCTGCGCAACTGTACTATTGGGCGGAAGAGTCGTGAACTTCATCAGCACGGATCTCCATAGAGTTTAATGCATGCTCGAACCATGGAAGATCTCGGCTAGGGCTAGGGCTAGGGCTTGGGGCTTTTGGAAAATATTTTCTGCTAAGAGCATAGTCGAAGAAATGTCAATCACCGTTCTCTAGCGAGCCTTTTAGTTCGAAGGTGAACTCAAAACGTATCTCCTAGCAAAGGATCCCGGATAGATTCCATCCAAACCTCCAGAGCCGGTGGGTCGGTACAGTAAGATCCTCTTGTCGGGAACATTCGGCCCCGGGAAACTGCCCAAAATCCACCTTGCGTGGTTTGGCTTTGAGAGCTGGGTGGGACTGGCCTGGAAATCGGGTTACAAAGACATATTGGCTGTGCAACGTTCCGAAAATTCACCATCACCTGACCCACCGCTGCTAAGGAGAGGGATTCTTTTCGACCTTGATGGGTGACGTCAACCACCGTGACCTCGTACAAGAGGTCATCCACCGATCAAGAGTATTTCCTGGGGATGGGCAGCGGTGTGCCAATTCGTCCCAACGATCATGGTGGCGAAGGGGCGCAGCGATAGGTAGCATACGAACCGACCCGACCCGGCCAATGGAGATTCCAGAAGGTAGGTCTCCAAAGATCAGTAGGAGCACCTTTGTGGATCTTGATGATGCAATGAGTACGTGAAACCCACCGGCCTTTGGGTCATCTCCATCGCACACCAGGTTTGCACCTGATTTATAGTAGGATCTAGAATCGGGGTTGCGCTTGAGTCCGATCACCGAGAGGCGCAAACGCGTCCAGGAGATTCCCCCCCCCAATTTAGACGATCATCCAATAGGGATTGGTGGGTTACTTAAATTATCCCCATCCATGTTTGGGAATTTCCATGGAGCTAGATCGTCGGGGTAGTCCCGCTAATATCCCGCCAGCCTAAATTTGGGACCTGCTTGGGATGGTAAGGGATCAATATGGTTAGGCCAATCAATATCCATATCCCTAGTTCCAGAAGATTTTTCTCAACAACTCTGTTCGAAGCAGTTTCCAACTCACTCTACACAGTCGATCACACGACCTATGGAGAGATACACTGCTAGTAGGCTAGGAAAAAAAGACGATTCAGTAAATCCGGGGTGCTCCTATCAACTTCGTAGGTAATTTCTGACTTCAAGTTGGTCACGAGTGGATGCGTCAGGTTATTTTCATGCTGCAGACCGCTTCGAATCAATTAGGAAGAAAATTTCGGGCGGATCCATTACAGGAAGTCGATGGGCCATATAAGGCTATTTCCAGATGGACCTCCAAATGACCCAGCCAAAAATGGGAAATTGGATTTCCTAGAACGTTGGAATCCGCTGCGAACCCACTATATAAATATCCCCGCCGTAGCCAGCCTTATCATCATCTTAAAAATTCACTACACTTTTACAATGTTTGGCCGTTCTACCAAAGAGGCGAAATCCTCAAACGACTCGTCTGAAGCCGGGTTCTCCTTCTACACTGTCATGTGCGTCTCGATCGCTTGTCTTGTCTCCTTCAACAATGGCTGGAATACCTCCGACACCAACATCATCCAATCCTCGATTATCGACTGTGCCAATCCCGATGAAAAGGTCGACGGATTCCCCAGCTGCTTCCCAATGGGCAACTGGCTGTGGGGCTTCGCGGTGAGCAGTTTCTCCATCGGTGGAGCCATAGGCGGACTGTCAGCCGGTTGGTCGCAGGCCAGGTTTGGGCGTCGCAACTCGCTTCTGTTCAACAACATTTTCTTTATCCTTGGCGCCTTGCTCCTTGGTCTCTCGAAGAACAAGGGGATGTGGATTGTGGGCCGTTTCTTCACCGGTGTTGGGTCAGGGTTCGGAACAGTGGTTCTTCCCACATACATCGGCGAGGTCTCTACCACCAGGGTTCGTGGTGCTTACGGAGCCATGACCCAACTTACCTGTGTCATTGGTCAGTTGGTTACCCAGGCAGCTGGGCTAGGGCTCTCTAGCAGAGCTGGATGGCGTATCTGTATGGCACTGACCGGAGCTGTCGCAATCCTGCAGCTGGTCACGCTCTCATTCATCACTGAGACACCACGCTACTACATATCCAAGGACCGTGTCGACGATGCTGAGAAGTCACTGCTGAAGCTTCGCAAGGGAATGGACATCACCAAGGAGCTCCAGACGATGGTGGATGCCAGAGCCGAAGCCAAGGTCAGCGGGGAGCAGACATCAATCATGGATGGATTCAAGTTCATCATGCGGGATTCGTTGACCCGCAAGCACGCCTTCATGTGCATGTTCCTGTGTGTCATCCAGCAACTCTGTGGCATCAACGGGATCATGTACTACTCCACCTCGATCTTCACATCCATCTACGGCAACAAGACTGCTCAGTATCTCACGGTCGGGGTGGGGGCCATCAACCTGCTAGCCACGATTGTCACCATTCTCCTGATCGATCGTGTTGGACGAAAGTTCCTTGTGCTCCTCAGTCTGGCGGGAATGGCGGCGTTCAACGTGCTAATGATCATCGGGATCGAGTGCAATGACTCGGGGCTTGTGATTCTCGGATTGTTTGCGTTCGTTGTGTCATTTGCACTTGGCATGGGCCCCATTCCATTCCTGATCATCTCCGAGCTCATTCCCACCAGAGCTGTGTCGACGGTGGCCTCCAGCGCACTCGGACTCAACTGGCTGGGCAACTTCATTGTTGGCTTCTTCTTCCCCTCGCTGAAGGACGCAATGCACGGATACGTGTTCTTGATCTTTGTTTGCTGCTGTATTGCCGGGTTCATCGGCGTTCTCTTCTTCTTGCCCGAGACCAAGGGCCGTAGTATTGAGGAGATCACCGGTCACCGCACAGCTGAAGTGGACCAGCAGTAGAGTAGCATTTGGTACGCATAGTTTATTTGTATTATATTCCTGATTAATCACCACATTATTGTTTCATGGCATAGCTGAAATAAAGTTAGAATATAAATTCCACATCACTTTTATCGCCAAGTTCAACGTTACATTTGCATCATAAATAAGGTAGACAGCGCAATCTCACATGGTTATTGTGGAAATGAATTGATTGAGAAGTGTAATTGAAATCCGGAAAGCCTAGTGTAGTCCGTTTATAAGTCAATCGCACGAGTCGTATTGAGATTAGCTTTGTGGTTAGAACCAGAGCTGCACATTTCTACTAGCCGCATCAGAAATTAAAGTTAGAGCCGAGCTACCCTAAGATCCAGAAAGTGGCTGGCATATCACCAAATCACCACTTATGCGTCTAGAACAAGATCTATTGGATGTGGGTGGTATGCTCATCACTGGTACATTATGATGTGAGAAGCCTTTACCCCCGAGGAACCTTGGTTGGTTTTCGCTTCGGGCTTCATTTGATGAATATTTCGATAAATTGCCGAAATATATAAAAGTATATTGATGGCTTAGAACTGGAGTGGTGGTTCGCTAATCTCAAGGAAGGGTTATAAATCATGATTCGCTCATACTGGGTCGTAAGTGGACCAAATATTTAATCTTTTGCTACAGAATGGTAAAATATACATGCCATATGGAGCCAATATACTGGCTGACGAAATGGGCAGGTATGACTTTAACTCGAGTGAACACTAACATGTCTGGCTTTACACCATGTAGGATGCGTAACCCCAATATTGAATGCTACACACCTGACTGGATGGGGAAATAGCATCTAATGAATCCAGAACCAAGATGCGGATGATGATCGAATGGATTAGTGGGTGGCAAGAATCCGGAATTGAATGTGATGAATTTCTGGCTGGTGAATTGGACGATAGTCGCCCAGGCTTGCCTTAAGACGAATCCATAGAGCGAGTCATTAGCCCTAACGCCGTCCGCAACCAGAGAGATGCTCTCCCCGATACTTTATGGTGTACAGACCATTGCCCTGGTTGCAAACCGTTTTATTCACCGTGCAACCCTTGTACCAGTTGGTGCATTTATAATATGTGGACCTAATGAAGAAGTTGGGATGAGTTGCCTTGATCTTTGTACCAAAGGCGGACTAGAATGAACTGACCTTAGTCCGGACTTCTTTGGTATGGTGGTCCCATTATTCAGCCAGTGATGGCTATCATTGTAGGGAAACTCCCTAGTTTCAATCATGGAGGAAATCGGAAGCATGGCTCGGCGAATCCTCTTCTTCGTATTGGACCTGGAATGGTTCATTTGAGGATTGGCTGTGACGGGAGTCTCGATAACGACTTCGGATTGGGACTTTGTGGAATCAGAGGTTGGATTGGGAGGGAGAGCATTGATGGTGATCGGGGAGCTTGTGAGGGAACTCGAAAATCCAGCTACAGACAGAGAGTTGGTGTCGACATGGGACATCGGAAAATTGCTTTCATGTTTGCTGTAAAGATCCACGAGTGATAAGTATACATACTCGACAAGCTTGATCTTTCACAATGAGAGGGTTACCTGTCATCAGCGTTTGTGATGCTGCTGAAATCCAAATAGCCTGGAAAGTCCGAGAAACTCAAGTCCCGTGTATAGTCGACCGAGACGAATGGATTGGCTTCCATTCGGTCACAAGTGCTTGTTTCAGAGAAACAATCCGGTGATTGTCCACTTCTAGTTCTCTTCATCCCTGTCTCTGGGTATATGCATAGAGGCTGATGGTTCTGATCGCATCTCATAAGATCAATTTGCCTGGAGCGAAGCTTCGTCTCCTCAGTTTTCCGTTTATCTTCTTGTAGCTTAGAGTGCAGAATTAGCGTTAGCAGCTCTGGTTGAGTAGAGTACTGAGCAAGTAAATCAACTAAATCAAAACTTGGTGTGGAGGTGAATGCATCTGGAAGAGACTTGGATCTACCCAGCTTGTTCAAACAGGAGGAATTGTTGCAAGTCATGATGAATGTGGATTGGGCCTTCTTCGAGAAGTAGTGAGCAGTAACATTTCCACTGGCTCTTGGCGGGCTTTTAAATGGCCAAGGTGTGGATTTAATCGGGTTCTCCCATGCATATTACCCATTTCGATGATTAATTATTCTTGAATATTATAGGGTACACGACTAGTGGCCTAGTGGCGCTATCGTAGAATGCTGATTGCTGAATATCTGAGGCCTCCATTGGTCATTCCTTGAGGGTTGCAGAGGCATCCATTGTAACACAAGTCATGATAAGAAGTTGTGTTTCTCAGACCGACTGAACTTAGTGTTCGACAGCTATGGAATTCTATCCAAGCAATATACATTGCTGAATGATACATAGCTTAGAGAGGCCTAGAGCAATTCAATGTCGATAGTCATATTTAGGATGCAAGAAACACTTGAGGATTGCTCGACGAATGCCTTGTCCTCTACATAAAGCAAAGTATACACATCGCAGTACAATTGCCAGTTTAGGAAGATTGTGCCAAACCCGACCGAACTCCGTAGCATTCTCGAATGTTTTCCAAATATAGTTTGGAATCCAACCAAAAATTCCTCATTCACATGATCAAATACTAAGGGCTAATAAATCAGGCAGCCTAACCGCTCATACTGATCCGAACGACAATAACTGTGTGCCTTTTCAAGAACAAACATCCACAGAATTCTGCTGTGTTACGACTGTGATGGATTACTACATCTTACCATTTATAAGCATGCCCGACTTCCAATCCCCTCTTGCACTCACTTTTGCCTCCATGTCAAGACGGCGAGTATTCTTCCCACCAGCAAAGGCTGACTCATGTTGGTGAGAGCAATATTTCCATATCAATGGGAGCTATCTCATCATTCTAGAGAAACAGTTTAAATGAGTGTTACACGATGATCCAAGTGGAAGTGCAAAGAGAAAACTTGGGGTATCCTTCATTTACTCGGAAAAATACTTGAGACTGGATTGACCCACATGTGTATCAGCCAGTATCAGGTAATTTGCTCCCTTCGCCACCAGGTACTTTAATGCAATTTGGGTAGAGATTGAAGAGCATTCCGTTAGAAGCAAGTCAAAGCCTTGCCCATTGAATGATTCCACTGCCCAATAAAGCGGACGAGGCCCTTATTGGTACGCAAATTACTTTGTTGTAATAGCAATAACGACTTCGTAACTCATTTGGTCGATGATCCCTCATACACCAGCACTTTCTTAACAACACGACGAGGAGATTCATGGTCATTTTAGCGGGGTGTGGTCACCAAGCTCCAAAAGGATAGCAATGCCTTTAGCGACGGGAAATGGAAAAGCAAATTCTGACCATTATCTTGCCGAAATTTGAAGGATAGGCGTTCATGACATCAATATCTGTTCCAAAGTAAGCCATTGAAGCGGAGTGGCAGGGAATAACGGAATTATTCCCCAAAGCAGTATTTCCATCAGAAAATCTTGAAATGCATTGACCCTTTCGCTGACATTATGAACGTTGTATGTAGTGTTATTGGAAGACGCTCAAAACCAGGTATATATCACTCATTCGTGTCAAAAAGGGGTTAAACATGATCTGAATGGGGTCAAAGCGCAGCCTGACGATCTGTTACTTGGATCCTTCCCACTCCTGTATAAAGCAAACAAGCACATACTGGTCACTTTTTGTGGAGAGATTTATACTGGATAAAAGATTGTCAGTTATCCTCATATTACTGGACTCTCTTCCCTGTGTGTCCTTGCTTATGCCACGTGTTACCCGGTATTACTTTTCGGAGTCTATACTGCCCTTACTATCCCAACCTAGCAGGAATTCCCATCATTAAATCGGCATAAATGTCAAGGATTTCCTATCATACAACGAACATGTAACATACTTTTGTCTACAAGCCAGGATCTATTAAATGAGTACGTGGAGCACCACATTGACAGTCATGTTAGAGCCTGCATTGGCTGTTGATATACCATTATATTAGAAAATGGGATTTGCTATAGATACACATTCCCGAAACGTGGGCAGCAACCTGCTTCCGGTTCCTAAATGTATCCGTCACCAAACTTCTGGAATGAGTCCTTTGTGCGAGAATGTTCTAGCTTGGGCAAATAAATCTAGAATTTTTGGGCATGCATTATGACCTCACTGCATTATCAGTTGGAGGTCACTTGCAATGGACATTTGGGATTGATTCGTTCGGACAACTAAATTGGGGTAAAGGAATAAAATATTGATCCATTGAGTCGATTTTAGTAAAACGAGCTCTGACCGGTGCCACCATTGATGACAGCAAATTTGGGATTTTGGTAATGCTGGGCTGCGAGGGCTGTGACATAATTCTCGCAGTGAAACACTTTGGGTACACAGCTGGAATGTTCAGGCTCAACGATAATCAATCAATTATACTGGATAGCACTTCATCCGACATGGATGAAATTATAACATAGATAGTATAGAGTTTGCACACATTAAAGGTCTGTTTTCACCTGGGCCAATGCTTGCACTACTCTCCAAACAACCCTAATTCCAAGAAACCCTGTCGCGACACCGCTTTTGCTGAGTTCTACCTGAGTTGTGCTTAAGACTATATTAACCTTATAGTCACGATACGATAAATATTATATCTGATTGAAGTCGTCTTCCACTGGTGTCCTCAATGTAGTATTGTTCTACTGACAATCATCCTAGAACGTTACTGTGTAGCATTAGAGATGTTCAGCGTTAAAGACTTGGGATCCCATACAAAGGATTCGTCCCTGGATTGTTCCTCGTTTATGGATTCGAGTTGAGCTTAACCTAACTGTAAGATCCAAAATAGCCGAGTATTGTGGTTACAAGGGTGGTACACAGTGACCGTCAGCACTCCT
This sequence comes from Basidiobolus meristosporus CBS 931.73, assembly GCA_002104905.1. Classification (NCBI taxonomy): domain Eukaryota; kingdom Fungi; phylum Basidiobolomycota; class Basidiobolomycetes; order Basidiobolales; family Basidiobolaceae; genus Basidiobolus; species Basidiobolus meristosporus. Next base: position 9,320 of record MCFE01000196.1, on the reverse strand, counting down.
AACCATGTAAAGGCTTTCATCGCTACTCAAGGAAACTTAATCTGGCAGACTTACGCACATGTATCTAATTAGTTAATCTGAAACGTATCCATATTCAACTTTTATTAGTGACTAATGCTTCAAAATTAATTATCCCTCACGGACTACATAGCATTTTTCCTATCTTTTATGTTTGTTTTTGTGAAAGATTGAGATGTGTTACGGCTCTATGTAGATCCGATATTTTAAAAAACGTGCTTGAGTTATGCACGTGTTGACTTGTAAATGCTAAGATCAAGTATTACTTAAATATCAAGTGAATAGAGGTTGGCCAAAGTGGAAGGTGGTTTGCCAAAAGCTAACTTATCCAGATCATATATGGAGTATACCCATATCTCAAATTTGGGATATTGATACCACATTTACCATCTTATACGACCTAATCCTGATTACTCAGTATAAATATGGTTATTGGCTGAGTCCATATTTATCAAGGATACTCCTTATGAGATAAATGACATTACCAACAATAGGTAATGGGGTTACTGGATTAATCTCGACAATCATCCCAAAGCTCATTTTTAGTCAGCATAGGGTGACTATATCTCCAATATGGAAAGACCAATCACACCGCCTTAGTGGCTCTAGATTCCCACCTTGTGATCTGAACGAGGAATCTCGGGATGGCCTTCCAGGCTTCTATTCTGGATATGGAAACTTGACCATACTAGAAAATCGGCAACCTGCGAAACTCTGGGTTATATATATGCTCCGAGCAGCCCGTTCGTAGCATCATACTCATCATAATCATATACAATGTTTGGCCGTTCTACTAAAGAGGTGAAATCCTCAAACGACTCGTCTGAAGCCGGGTTCTCCTTCTACACTGTCATGTGCGTCTCGATCGCTTGTCTTGTCTCCTTCAACAATGGCTGGAATACCTCCGACACCAACATCATCCAATCCTCGATTATCGACTGTGCCAATCCCGATGAAAAGGTCGAACGGATTCCCCAGCTGCTTCCCGATGGGCAACTGGCTGTGGGGCTTCGCGGTGAGCAGTTTCTCCATCGGTGGAGCCATAGGCGGACTGTCAGCCGGTTGGTCGCAGGCCAGGTTTGGGCGTCGTAACTCGCTTCTGTTCAACAACATTTTCTTTATCCTTGGCGCCTTGCTCCTTGGTCTCTCGAAGAACAAGGGGATGTGGATTGTGGGCCGTTTCTTCACCGGTGTTGGGTCAGGGTTCGGAACAGTGGTTCTTCCCACATACATCGGCGAGGTCTCTACCACCAGGGTTCGTGGTGCTTACGGAGCCATGACCCAACTTACCTGCGTCATTGGTCAGTTGGTTACCCAGGCAGCTGGGCTTGGACTCTCGAGCAGAGCTGGATGGCGTATCTGTATGGCACTGACCGGGGCTGTCGCGATCCTGCAGCTGGTCACGCTCTCATTCATCACTGAGACACCACGCTACTACATATCCAAGGACCGTGTCGACGATGCCGAGAAGTCACTGCTGAAGCTTCGCAAGGGAATGGACATCACCAAGGAGCTCCAGACGATGGTGGATGCCAGAGCCGAAGCCAAGGTCAGCGGGGAGCAGACATCAATCATGGATGGATTCAAGTTCATCATGCGGGATTCGTTGACCCGCAAGCACGCCTTCATGTGCATGTTCCTGTGTGTCATCCAGCAACTCTGTGGCATCAACGGGATCATGTACTACTCCACCTCGATCTTCACATCCATCTACGGCAACAAGACTGCTCAGTATCTCACGGTCGGGGTGGGGGCCATCAACCTGCTAGCCACGATTGTCACCATTCTCCTGATCGATCGTGTTGGACGAAAGTTCCTTGTGCTCCTCAGTCTGGCGGGAATGGCGGCGTTCAACGTGCTGATGATCATCGGGATCGAGTGCAATGACTCGGGGCTTGTGATTCTCGGATTGTTTGCGTTCGTTGTGTCATTCGCGCTTGGTATGGGCCCCATTCCATTCCTGATCATCTCCGAGCTCATTCCCACCAGAGCTGTGTCGACGGTGGCCTCCAGCGCACTCGGACTCAACTGGGTGGGCAACTTCATTGTTGGCTTCTTCTTTCCCTCGCTGAAGGACGCAATGCACGGATACGTGTTCTTGATCTTTGTTTGCTGCTGTATTGCCGGGTTCATCGGCGTTCTCTTCTTCTTGCCCGAGACCAAGGGCCGTAGTATTGAGGAGATCACTGGCCACCGCACAGCTGAAGTGGACCAGCAGTAGAGTAGCATTTGGCATGCATAGTTTATTTGTATTATATTCCTGATAATCACCACATTATTGTTACATGGCATAGCTGAAATAAAGTTGGAATCAAGTTTCACATGACTGTTACGGGAGCTAATTGGCTGGAGTTGTTAAGTTTTACTAGGGGAAACGTGCAAGTCAAACACGGCAATTTAGGTCATCACTCCATTCCTCACTGCCAACACAATGATGGCAAACGAATAGCCCATCAGGATCATATTTTGCTTCAATCCTTCTCAGACTCCGGTAATTCCTCACGAAAAACGCCTGCTGCCAATGTGGTTCGTTGAAATATGCACCGGAGCCTGGTGTGATATCTCTCAAGGGTTGTGTCCTCTCCGTCAACTCGGAGGCCAATTTACGTTGCTCTGACAATGAGGTATTTACATCCCAGCTAGTTGGAAGCACCATATGCCGTAAGGCCTCTCGCCAAGCAGGGTGAACAGAGGTATCCTCTCCTTTGTTACGGGTAAATGCACCGCCAGCAACAAGATGCCCAAGGATAGTAACATTGCTATCGAATTTCCCATTAGTCTTCTGGGCTTCGATCAAGGTTTTCGCCAACTGATCAACTGTTTTGTCTGTCTTGAAAATCTCCAATGGAATAAGCCGAGAACTGAGAAGTACAGGTGTGCCTGTGGTGTCAGAAACAAAAGTTTCATGCCAATCAAGGAAGGAGGTGTAAGTCCGAAAATGCCCTCTTTATGTCATCCCTTCATGCTGATCCGCATGGGCTTGCAATGGCGCAAGGGGTGAGGAGAGATAGCTTGCATTTGGATTGGGTATGGTATAAGCCCATAATAGGGCCCTATTGCTTAAGGAGAAATACCCAGATATGCCTACATTTTCTTCCCAGGATGGTTGGAGCCGAATAAATTCTTTGATGGCTTCAAGGTAGTTGGCCTCGTCTGTAGTATTGAGCCGGTATAACATCGCTACTATATTATCGAATGCCTTGTACGTTTACGTAAACGCGGCTTCCGCAACAATACTGAAAGTTCCGCCCCCGCCTCCACGCAGTGCCTAGAAGATATCTTTATTTTGACACTCATTGGCAGTGAGTAGTTCTCCATCGGCAGTAACGACTTTGTACTGCAAGGCATTATCCACGCAAAGGCCATATTGGACCGACAGCGGGCTATGTCCGCCTCCTTGACAGTAACCCCCTGCCGCTCCTACTGATGGACTAGCCCCACCAATAACATTGACACCATGTGCTTCCGCCGTTTCATATACGCTCTTCCATTGAATTCCAGGACCTAAGGAAACTGCTGGAGATGAGGCACCACTATCGAAACCCTCCGGAATAAACGAGTAGTGAAAGCTGATTCTATCGAGATGATGAGTCCAAATATTCAGGGATCCATATCCAGCGCTTCTTCCCAAGAAATCGTGCCCGGTATTTTTAACAACCAGTCGAAGATTATGCTGGTGAGAAAATTGAACTGCTTCTTGAACGTCGGCGGCATTACGGGCATCAACAGTATAGACCGAAACAGATCCCTGCGAACAAGAGTCACTGGTACTTCATGACAAGCAACCTTTACCTCCATACATTTCCCAGTTGGGGGCCTGCATTGCTCCCGCTTGGTTGCTGCGCCAAGTGCCATAAATGTAATTGTCTCGTACTATATTACATTCTGCCTGGTTATGGTTAGGCTCATGACATGGGTATGCAGGAGGCCTAGTCTGTAATAGTTGGCCATTAATAGATGAATTTAGAATCCCTCCATATTTCTTCACTTGGCCAACAACTATCCTTGGGAAGACAGCGACATCCGCATGCTGCAAGAGCACCATTGTGCCCCAGAGCAAGAAGTACGAATAAAGTGTGAACCCTAAATTGGGGCATCAGAGTATTGCGATTCAGTTGAAAACTGCATTGATCGTGCCAATTATATACCGAGGCCACTTTCAATTCCGTGTATCATTAGTGGAGCTTACGCTGTAACTGATATCCTGGCACCGTCAATCATAATTTCGGATCAGAAGATGGTAAAGATTAAAAGTCCCGAGGTTCCATGTATTATGGTACAACAATTGGATGAAAAACATTGCATTCATACTCATTTTATTTTATCGAAAGATACGAGGCTGGTGATATCAAACAATAGAAAAACTACTGTATTGGGCTGAAGGGAAGCCATCTTGGCAAATCGTGTTGGCAGATCAAGGCCAATTGAATAATTCATTTGTCGAATTTGACAGACATGTGGTTCGTGAGGTGGGTAGGGCTCACTAATGCCATCATACGAGCGCTTAAAAACATGGTCCTGATGGTATCAACTTTATGAATCTTCATAACAATCAGAATAAATAGTTTCTAGTATTATATTATGTAGCACCTTATTATTAACTATCTCTAGCTCTTGGTTCCTTCCTTGTGGCTTAATTGTGAGGATTAGGACTATGTCTACCCAGATGACTAAATACCGTTGAACTTATTCAGTTGGTAGGAGTAGCTGAGCTGGCTTTCTGTACTTGCTCTATTTATATGAGGTAACATCTTTGATGGTTTATTAATACTGGCAGTCGAGGGAGATACCAACATTAGTTGATATTGTTAATCTCTTGATTATCCATCAAGAATCGGTTGAAATACGATGTTGCCACGGAATTTGAACAAATCCTACCATGAATGCTTAGACTTGATATCTTTATGTAAGCTTATTTAGGTACTTCATCGTATGAACTGAGCCATATGTGGAGATTGAGGAAGCTCCAAATATGGAGAATTAATCCCGCATATAGATTTTCTTTTACCGGCTCAATTTCTAATAATTCAGCCGACGTATGGATAAGATGAATTTTCAAGTAATTAGATATCCACCCGATATGGAAGTTGACTTGAGCTAATTTCTAATAGTGATTAGTGGTGATGTTGGAGTAATCCCGAAAATCATCCCTAAGTACATTTTTAGTCAGCATAGGGTGACTATATCTCCAATATGGAAAGACCAATCACACCGCCTTAGTGGCTCTAGATTCCCACCTTGTGATCTGAACGAGGAATCTCGGGATGGCCTTCCAGGCTTCTATTCTGGATATGGAAACTTGACCATACTAGAAAATCGGCAACCTGCGAAACTCTGGGTTATATATATGCTCCGAGCAGCCCGTTCGTAGCATCATACTCATCATAATCATATACAATGTTTGGCCGTTCTACTAAAGAGGTGAAATCCTCAAACGACTCGTCTGAAGCCGGGTTCTCCTTCTACACTGTCATGTGCGTCTCGATCGCTTGTCTTGTCTCCTTCAACAATGGCTGGAATACCTCCGACACCAACATCATCCAATCCTCGATTATCGACTGTGCCAATCCCGATGAAAAGGTCGACGGATTCCCCAGCTGCTTCCCAATGGGCAACTGGCTGTGGGGCTTCGCGGTGAGCAGTTTCTCCATCGGTGGAGCCATAGGCGGACTGTCAGCCGGTTGGTCGCAGGCCAGGTTTGGGCGTCGTAACTCGCTTCTGTTCAACAACATTTTCTTTATCCTTGGCGCCTTGCTCCTTGGTCTCTCGAAGAACAAGGGGATGTGGATTGTGGGCCGTTTCTTCACCGGTGTTGGGTCAGGGTTCGGAACAGTGGTTCTTCCCACATACATCGGCGAGGTCTCCACCACCAGGGTTCGTGGTGCTTACGGAGCCATGACCCAACTTACCTGTGTCATTGGTCAGTTGGTTACCCAGGCAGCTGGGCTTGGACTCTCGAGCAGAGCTGGATGGCGTATCTGTATGGCACTGACCGGGGCTGTCGCAATCCTGCAGCTGGTCACGCTCTCATTCATCACTGAGACACCACGCTACTACATATCCAAGGACCGTGTCGATGATGCCGAGAAGTCACTGCTGAAGCTTCGCAAGGGAATGGACATCACCAAGGAGCTCCAGACGATGGTGGATGCCAGAGCCGAAGCTAAGGTCAGCGGGGAGCAGACATCAATCATGGATGGATTCAAGTTCATCATGAGGGATTCGTTGACCCGCAAGCACGCCTTCATGTGCATGTTCCTGTGTGTCATCCAGCAACTCTGTGGCATCAACGGGATCATGTACTACTCCACCTCGATCTTCACATCCATCTATGGCAACAAGACCGCTCAGTATCTCACGGTCGGGGTGGGGGCCATCAACCTGCTAGCCACGATTGTCACCATTCTCCTGATCGATCGTGTTGGACGAAAGTTCCTTGTGCTCCTCAGTCTTGCGGGAATGGCGGCGTTCAACGTGCTGATGATCATCGGGATCGAGTGCAATGATTCGGGGCTTGTGATTCTCGGATTGTTTGCGTTCGTTGTGTCATTCGCACTTGGCATGGGCCCCATTCCATTCCTGATCATCTCCGAGCTCATTCCCACCAGAGCTGTATCCACGGTGGCCTCCAGCGCACTCGGACTCAACTGGCTGGGCAACTTCATTGTTGGCTTCTTCTTCCCCTCGCTGAAGGACGCAATGCACGGATACGTGTTCTTGATCTTTGTTTGCTGCTGTATTGCCGGGTTCATCGGCGTTCTCTTCTTCTTGCCCGAGACCAAGGGCCGTAGTATTGAGGAGATCACTGGCCACCGCACAGCTGAAGTGGACCAGCAGTAGAGTAGTATTTGGCACGCATAGTTTGTTTGTATCATATTCCTGTTAATCATCACATTATTGTTACATGGCATGGCTGAAATAAAGTTAGAATTAAATTCCACATCACTTTTATGGCCAAGTTCAACGTTATATTTATACCGTAAGAAAAGTAGGCGGCGCAATCCCACATCGCTGTTGTGGGAATGAACTGGTTTAGCAACGCACTTGGAACTCGAAAAGCCTATTCGTATTGTGCGTTTATATTTAGTCGCATTAGTCGTCTTGAGATTAGCTTTCAAGTTGAAGCCATGACTGCAAATCTCAGCTGGTCGCATCTGTTAGAGCTGAGCTAATCTAAGATTCAGAATGTGGCTGGCATATCAACAAAAATTTAATCTTTTGTTACAGAGTAGTGAAATATACATGCCATGTGGACCCAAAAATGCTGACTAAATGGGCAGGTATGAGTTTAACTCGGAAAAATACTAACATGTCTGGCTATACACTAAGTAGGATGCGTAACCCTAATATTGAATACTACACACCTGACTGGATGGGGAAATAGCATCCAATGAATCCAGAATTAAATTGTAAATAATCGATGATCGAATGGATTCTCATCGCTCAGCGATTCCTCTTCGTATTAGATCTGGAATGGTTCATTTGAGAATTGGCTGTGACGGGAGTCTTGGTGACGATTTCGGATTCGGAATTTATGGAATCAGTGGTTGGATTGAGAGGGAGAACATTGATGATGATGATCGGGGAGCTTGTGAGGGAACTAGAAAATCCAGCTACAGACAGAGAGTTGGTGTCGACATGGGACGTCAGAAAATTGCTTTCATGTTTGCTGTAAGGATCCACGAGTGATAAGTATACGTGCTCTAAGTGATGCTGCTGAAATTCAAATAGCCTGGAAAGTCCGAGAAACTCAAGTCCCGTGTATAGTCGACCAGGACGAATGGATTGGCTTCCATTCGGTCACAAGTGCTTGTTTCAGGGAAACAATCGGGGGATTGTCCACTTCTAGCTCTCTTCATCCCTGTCTCTGGGTATATGCATAGAGGCTGATGGTTCTGGTCGCATCTCATAAGATCAATTTGCCGGGAGCGAAGCTTCGTCTCCTCAGTTTTCCGTTTATCTTCTTGTAGCTTAGAGTGCAGAATTAGCGTTAGTGTTGGCCAGCTATGGAGCTCTATCTAAGCAAATCTACGCTGTTGAATGATATGTAGCTTAGAGGGGCATACAACAATTCAATGTCGATAGACATATCTAGGATGCACGTCAAGACTCACCAGAGGATTGCTCGGCGAATACCTTGTCCTCTACATAAAACAAAGTTTACACATCACAGTACCATGCCAGTCTAGAAAAATTGTGCCAACACCCGACCGAACTCCGTAGCATTCTCGAATGTTTTCCAAATATAGTTTGGAATCCAACCAAAAATTCTCCCATTCACATTAACAAATACTAAGGGCTAACATCAAGCTGATCTCGTGATTACCATTTACGCCACTCGCCTACATCAGGCAGCCTAACCGATCATACTGATCCGAAAAACACTAACTGTGTGCTTTTTACATGTTTCCATTTATAAGCATGCCCCAACTTCCAATTCCCTCCTGCACTCAGATCAGTCACGTTTGACTCCATTTCAAGGCGACGAGCATTCTTCCCACCAGGAAAGGCTGACTCGTGTTGGTGAGAGCAATATTTCCATATCAATGTGATCTACCTCATCATTCTAGAGAAGCGGTTTAAATTAGCGTAGCACGATGATCCAAGCGGAAATGCAAAGAGACAACCTGGGGTATCCTTCAGTCACTCTGAAAAATACTAGAGACTGGATTGACCCACGTGTGTATCAGCCAGTATCAAGTAATTTGGTCCGGTTGCCGCTAGGTACTTCGGTGTAATTAGGGGGCTCGCTACAAATAAACATTCCTAGAACGTGGGTTGCAACCTGCTTCTGGTTCCTGAATGAATCTGTCCCCAAACTTCTGGAATGGGTCCTTTGTACGAGAATGTGATAGATTGAACATATTAAGCTATAATTTTCGGGTATGCATCATGACCTCACTGCATTGTTTGCTGGAGGTCATTTGCAATGGATATTTAGAGTTGATTGGTTAGGAAAACTAAATTAGGGTAAAGAAATATAACATTGATCCATTGAGTCTATTTTAGTAAGAAGCTCGGTTCAAATCCTGATAACTCGGTCGAAATATGGATATTGATTGAATCTATATTTATTAGAGAACATCCAACTTGGTATAGCGAAGTTGGGGGAGTATTCCCGAAAACTATCCAGCTCATTTTTAGTCAGCGTTACGTGAATACATCTCTAAAATACAAAGTCCAATCACAACGTTGCGGTAGCTCTAGATTCCCACCTTGTGATCGGAACGTGGAATCTTGGGATGGTCTTGCCTCTATTCTGGGTATGGAAAATTGACCATGCTAGAAAATCCACAACCTGG